>CAKMJM010000062.1:0-26718 GCA_927399465.1 Sarcophaga caerulescens
CTATTCTATTCTATTCTATTCTATTCTATTCTAATTCTATTCTATTCTATTCTATTCTATTCTATTCTATTCTATTCTATTCTATTCTATTCTATTCTATTCTATTCTATTCTATTCTATTCTATTCTATTCTATTCTATTCTATTCTATTCTATTCTATTCTATTCTATTCTATTCTATTCTATTCTATTCTATTCTATTCTATTCTATTCTATTCTATTCTATTCTATTCTATTCTATTCTATTCTATTCTATTCTATTCTATTTCTATTCTATTCTATTCTATTCTATTCTATTCTATTCTATCTATTCTATTCTATTCTATTCTATTCTATCTATTCTATTCTATTCTATTCTATTCTATTCTATTCTATTCTATTCTATTCTATTCTATTCTATTCTATTCTATTCTATTCTATTCTATTCTATTCTATTCTATTCTATTCTATTCTATTCTATTCTATTCTATTCTATTCTATTCTATTCTATTCTATTCTATTCTATTCTATTCTATTCTATTCTATTCTATTCTATTCTATTCTATTCTATTCTATTCTATTCTATTCTATTCTATTCTATTCTATTCTATTCTATTCTATTCTATTCTATTCTATTCTATTCTATTCTATTCTATTCTATTCTATCTATTCTATTCTATTCTATTCTATTCTATTCTATTCTATTCTATTCTATTCTATTCTATTCTATTCTATTCTATTCTATTCTATTCTATTCTATTCTATTCTATTCTATTCTATTCTATCTATTCTATTCTATTCTATTCTATTCTATTCTATTCTATTCTATTCTATTCTATTCTATCTATTCTATTCTATTCTATTCTATTCTATTCTATTCTATTCTATTCTATTCTATTCTATTCTATTCTATTCTATTCTATTCTATCTATCTATTCTATTCTATTCTATTCTATTCTATTCTATTCTATTCTATTCTATTCTATTCTATTCTATCTATTCTATTCTATTCTATTCTATTCTATTCTATTCTATTCTATTCTATTCTATTCTATTCTATTCTATTCTATTCTATTCTATTCTATTCTATTCTATTCTATTCTATTCTATTCTATTCTATTCTATTCTATTCTATTCTATTCTATTCTATTCTATTCTATTCTATTCTATTCTATTCTATTCTATTCTATTCGATTCTATTCTATTCTATTCTATTCTATTCTATTCTATTCTATTCTATTCTATTCTATTCTTTTTCTATTCTATTCTATTCTATTCTATTCTATTCTATTCTATTCTATTCTATTCTATTCTATTCTATTCTATTCTATTCTATTCTATTCTATTCTATTCTATTCTATTCTATTCTATTCTATTCTATTCTATTCTATTCTATTCTATTCTATTCTATTCTATTCTATTCTATTCTATTCTATTCTATTCTATTCTATTCTATTCTATTCTATTCTATTCTATTCTATTCTATTCTATTCTATTCTATTCTATTCTATTCTATTCTATCTATTCTATTCTATTCTATTCTATCTATTCTATTCTATTCTATTCTATTCTATTCTATTCTATTCTATTCTATTCTATTCTATTCTATTCTATTCTATTCTATTCTATTCTATTCTATTCTATTCTATTCTATTCTATTCTATTCTATTCTATTCTATTCTATTCTATTCTATTCTATTCTATTCTATTCTATCTATTCTATTCTATTCTATTCTATTCTATTCTATTCTATTCTATTCTATTCTATTCTATTCTATTCTATTCTATTCTATTCTATTCTATTCTATTCTATCTATTCTATTCTATTCTATTCTATTCTATTCTATTCTATTCTATTCTATTCTATTCTATTCTATTCTATTCTATTCTATCTATTCTATTCTATTCTATTCTATTCTATTCTATTCTATTCTATTCTATTCTATTCTATTCTATTCTATTCTATTCTATTCTATTCTATTCTATTCTATTCTATTCTATTCTATTCTATTCTATTCTATTCTATTCTATTCTATTCTATTCTATTCTATTCTATTCTATTCTATTCTATTCTATTCTATTCTATTCTATTCTATTCTATTCTATTCTATTCTATTCTATTCTATCTATTCTATTCTATTCTATTCTATTCTATTCTATTCTATTCTATTCTATTCTATTCTATTCTATTCTATTATATTCTATTCTATTCTATTCTATTCTATTCTATTCTATTCTATTCTATTCTATTCTATTCTATTCTATTCTATTCTATTCTATTCTATTCTATTCTATTCTATTCTATTCTATTCTATTCTATTCTATTCTATTCTATTCTATTCTATTCTATTCTATTCTATTCTATTCTATTCTATTCTATTCTATTCTATTCTATTCTATTCTATTCTATTCTATCTATTCTATTCTATTCTATTCTATTCTATTCTATTCTATTCTATTCTATTCTATTCTATTCTATTCTATTCTATTCTATTCTATTCTATTCTATTCTATTCTATTCTATCTATTCTATTCTATTCTATTCTATTCTATTCTATTCTATTCTATTCTATTCTATTCTATTCTATTCTATTCTATTCTATTCTATTCTATCTATTCTATTCTATTCTATTCTATTCTATTCTATTCTATTCTATTCTATTCTATTCTATTCTATTCTATTCTATTCTATTCTATTCTATTCTATTCTATTCTATTCTATTCTATTCTATTCTATTCTATTCTATTCTATTCTATTCTATTCTATTCTATTCTATTCTATTCTATTCTATTCTATTCTATTCTATTCTATTCTATTCTATTCTATTCTATTCTATTCTATTCTATTCTATTCTATTCTATTATTCTATTCTATTCTATTCTATTCTATTCTATTCTATTCTATTCTATTCTATTCTATTCTATTCTATTCTATTCTATTCTATTCTATTCTATCTATTCTATTCTATTCTATTCTATTCTATTCTATTCTATTCGTCTATTCTATTCTATTCTATTCTATCTATTCTATTCTATTCTATTCTATTCTATTCTATTCTATTCTATTCTATTCTATTCTATTCTATTCTATTCTATTCTATTCTATTCTATTCTATTCTATTCTATTCTATTCTATTCTATTCTATTCTATTCTATTCTATTCTATTCTATTCTATTCTATTCTATTCTATTCTCTATTCTATTCTATTCTATTCTATTCTATTCTATTCTATTCTATTCTATTCTATTCTATTCTATTCTATTCTATCTATTCTATTCTATTCTATTCTATTCTATTCTATTCTATTCTATTCTATTCTATTCTATTCTATTCTATTCTATTCTATTCTATTCTATTCTATTCTATTTCTATTCTATTCTATCTATTCTATTCTATTCTATTCTATTCTATTCTATTCTATTCTATTCTATTCTATTCTATCTATTCTATTCTATTCATTCATTCTATTCTATTCTATCTATTCTATTCTATTCTATTCTATCTATTCTATTCTATTCTATTCTATTCTATTCTATTCTATTCTATTCTATTCTATTCTATTCTATTCTATTCTATTCTATTCTATTCTATCTATTCTATTCTATTCTATTCTATCTATTCTATTCTATTCTATTCTATTCTATTCTATTCTATTCTATTCTATTCTATTCTATTCTATTCTATTCTATTCTATTCTATTCTATTCTATTCTATTCTATTCTATTCTATCTATTCTATTCTATTCTATTCTATTCTATTCTATTCTATTCTATTCTATTCTATTCTATTCTATTCTATTCTATTCTATTCTATTCTATTCTATTCTATTCTATTCTATTCTATTCTATCTATTCTATTCTATTCTATTCTATTCTATTCTATTATTCTATTATATTCTATTCTATTCTATTCTATTCTATTCTATTCTATTCTATCTATTCTATTCTATTCTATTCTATTCTATTCTATTCTATTCTATCTATTCTATTCTATTCTATTCTATTCTATTCTATTCTATTCTATTCTATTCTATTCTATTCTATTCTATTCTATTCTATTCTATCTATTCTATTCTATTCTATTCTATTCTATTCTATTCTATTCTATTCTATTCTATTCTATTCTATTCTATTCTATTCTATTCTATCTATTCTATTCTATTCTATTCTATTCTATTCTATTCTATTCTATTCTATTCTATTCTATTCTATTCTATTCTATTCTATTCTATTCTATTCTATTCTATTCTATTCTATTCTATTCTATTCTATTCTATTCTATTCTATTCTATTCTATTCTATTCTATTCTATTCTATTCTATTCTATTCTATTCTATTCTATTCTATTCTATTCTATTCTATTCTATTCTATTCTATTCTATTCTATTCTATTCTATTCTATTCTATTCTATTCTATTCTATTCTATTCTATTCTATTCTATTCTATTCTATTCTATTCTATTCTATTCTATTCTATTCTATTCTATTCTATTCTATTCTATTTCTATTCTATTCTATTCTATTCTATTCTATTCTATTCTATCTATTCTATTCTATTCTATTCTATTCTATTCTATTCTATTCTATTCTATTCTATTCTATTCTATTCTATTCTATTCTATTCTATTCTATTCTATTCTATTCTATTCTATTCTATTCTATTCTATTCTATTCTATTCTATTCTATTCTATTCTATTCTATTCTATTCTATCTATTCTATTCTATTCTATTCTATTCTATTCTATTCTATTCTATTCTATTCTATTCTATTCTATTCTATTCTATTCTATTCTATTCTATTCTATTCTATTCTATTCTATTCTATTCTATTCTATTCTATTCTATTCTATTCTATTCTATTCTATTCTATTCTATTCTATGCTATTCTATTCTATTCTATTCTATTCTATTCTATCTATTCTATTCTATTCTATTCTATTCTATTCTATTCTATTCTATTCTATTCTATTCTATTCTATTCTATTCTATTCTATTCTATTCTATTCTATTCTATTCTATTCTATTCTATTCTATTCTATTCTATTCTATTCTATTCTATTCTATTCTATTTCTATTCTATTCTATTCTATTCTATTCTATTCTATTCTATTCTATTCTATTCTATTCTATTCTATTCTATTCTATTCTATTCTATTCTATTCTATTCTATTCTATTCTATTCTATTCTATTCTATTCTATTCTATTCTATTCTATTCTATTCTATTCTATTCTATTCTATTCTATTTCTATTCTATTCTATTCTATTCTATTCTATTCTATTCTATTCTATTCTATTCTATTCTATTCTATTCTATTCTATTCTATTCTATTCTATTCTATTCTATTCTATTCTATTCTATTCTATCTATTCTATTCTATTCTATTCTATTCTATTCTATTCTATTCTATTCTATTCTATTCTATTCTATTCTATTCTATTCTATCTATTCTATTCTATTCTATCTATTCTATTCTATTCTATTCTATCTATTCTATTCTATTCTATTCTATTCTATTCTATTCTATTCTATTCTATTCTATTCTATTCTATTCTATTCTATTCTATTCTATTCTATTCTATTCTATTCTATTCTATTCTATTCTATTCTATTCTATTCTATTCTATTCTATTCTATTCTATTCTATTCTATTCTATTCTATTCTATTCTATTCTATCTATTCTATTCTATTCTATTCTATTCTATTCTATTCTATTCTATTCTATTCTATTCTATTCTATTCTATTCTATTCTATTCTATTCTATTCTATTCTATTCTATTCTATTCTATTCTATTCTATTCTATTCTATTCTATTCTATTCTATTCTATTCTATTCTATTCTATTCTATTCTATTCTATTCTTCTATTCTATTCTATTCTATTCTATTCTATTCTATTCTATTCTATTCTATTCTATTCTATTCTATTCTATTCTATTCTATTCTATTCTATTCTATTCTATTCTATTCTATTCTATTCTATTCTATTCTATTCTATTCTATTCTATTCTATTCTATTCTATTCTATTCTATTCTATTCTATTCTATTCTATTCTATTCTATTCTATCTATTCTATTCTATTCTATTCTATTCTATTCTATTCTGATCTATTCTATTCTATTCTATTCTATTCTATTCTATTCTATTCTATTCTATTCTATTCTATTCTATTCTATTCTATTCTATTCTATTCTATTCTATTCTATTCTATTCTATTCTATTCTATTCTATTCTATTCTATTCTATTCTATTCTATTCTATTCTATTCTATTCTATTCTATCTATTCATTCTATTCTATTCTATTCTATTCTATTCTATTCTATTCTATTCTATTCTATTCTATTCTATTCTATTCTATTCTATTCTATTCTATTCTATCTATTCTATTCTATTCTATTCTATTCTATTCTATTCTATTCTATTCTATTCTATTCTATTCTATTCTATTCTATTCTATTCTATTCTATTCTATTCTATTCTATTCTATTCTATCTATTCTATTCTATTCTATTCTATTCTATTCTATTCTATTCTATTTCTATTCTATTCTATTCTATTCTATTCTATTCTATTCTATTCTATTCTATTCTATTCTATTCTATTCTATTCTATTCTATTCTATTCTATTCTATTCTATTCTATTCTATTCTATTCTATTCTATTCTATTCTATTCTATTCTATTCTATTCTATTCTATCTATTCTATTCTATTCTATTCTATTCTATTCTATTCTATTCTATTCTATTCTATTCTATTCTATTCTATTCTATTCTATTCTATTCTATTCTATTCTATTCTATTCTATTCTATTCTATTCTATTCTATTCTATTCTATTCTATTCTATTCTATTCTATCTATTCTATTATATTCTATTATATTCTATTATTCTATTCTATTCTATTCTATTCTATTCTATTCTATTCTATTCTATTCTATTCTATTCTATTCTATTCTATTCTATTCTATTCTATTCTATTCTATTCTATTCTATTCTATTCTATTCTATTCTATTCTATTCTATTCTATTCTATTCTATTCTATTCTATTCTATTCTATTCTATTCTATTCTATTCTATTCTATTCTATTCTATTCTATTCTATTCTATTCTATTCTATTCTATTCTATTCTATTCTATTCTATTCTATTCTATTCTATTCTATTCTATTCTATTCTATTCTATTCTATTCTATTCTATTCTATTCTATTCTATTCTATTCTATTCTATTCTATTCTATTCTATTCTATTCTATTCTATTCTATTCTATTCTATTCTATTCTATTCTATTCTATTCTATTCTATTCTATTCTATTCTATTCTATTCTATTCTATTCTATTCTATTCTATTCTATTCTATTCTATTCTATTCTATTCTATTCTATTCTATTCTATTCTATTCTATTCTATTCTATTCTATTCTATTCTATTCTATTCTATTCTATTCTATTCTATTCTATTCTATTCTATTCTATTCTATTCTATTCTATTCTATTCTATTCTATTCTATTCTATTCTATTCTATTCTATTCTATTCTATTCTATTCTATTCTATTCTATTCTATTCTATTCTATTCTATTCTATTCTATTCTATTCTATTCTATTCTATTCTATTCTATTCTATTCTATTCTATTCTATTCTATTCTATTCTATTCTGTTCTATTCTATTCTATTCTATTCTATTCTATTCTATTCTATTCTATTCTATTCTATTCTATTCTATTCTATTCTATTCTATTCTATTCTATTCTATTCTATTCTATTCTATTCTATTCTATTCTATTCTATTCTATTCTATTCTATTCTATTCTATTCTATTCTATTCTATTCTATTCTATTCTATTCTATTCTATTCTATTCTATTCTATTCTATTCTATTCTATTCTATTCTATTCTATTCTATTCTATTCTATTCTATTCTATTCTATTCTATTCTATTCTATTCTATTCTATTCTATTCTATTCTATTCTATTCTATTCTATTCTATTCTATTCTATTCTATTCTATTCTATTCTATTCTATTCTATTCTATTCTATTCTATTCTATTCTATTCTATTCTATTCTATTCTATTCTATTCTATTCTATTCTATTCTATTCTATTCTATTCTATTCTATTCTATTCTATTCTATTCTATTCTATTCTATTCTATTCTATTCTATTCTATTCTATTCTATTCTATTCTATTCTATTCTATTCTATTCTATTCTATTCTATTCTATTCTATTCTATTCTATTCTATTCTATTCTATTCTATTCTATTCTATTCTATTCTATTCTATTCTATTCTATTCTATTCTATTCTATTCTATTCTATTCTATTCTATTCTATTCTATTCTATTCTATTCTATTCTATTCTATTCTATTCTATTCTATTCTATTCTATTCTATTCTATTCTATTCTATTCTATTCTATTCTATTCTATTCTATTCTATTCTATTCTATTCTATTCTATTCTATTCTATTCTATTCTATTCTATTCTATTCTATTCTATTCTATTCTATTCTATTCTATTCTATTCTATTCTATTCTATTCTATTCTATTCTATTCTATTCTATTCTATTCTATTCTATTCTATTCTATTCTATTCTATTCTATTCTATTCTATTCTATTCTATTCTATTCTATTCTATTCTATTCTATTCTATTCTATTCTATTCTATTCTATTCTATTCTATTCTATTCTATTCTATTCTATTCTATTCTATTCTATTCTATTCTATTCTATTCTATTCTATTCTATTCTATTCTATTCTATTCTATTCTATCTATTCTATTCTATTCTATTCTATTCTATTCTATTCTATTCTATTCTATTGCTATTCTATTCTATTCTATTCTATTCTATTCTATTCTATTCTATTCTATTCTATTCTATTCTATTCTATTCTATTCTATTCTATTCTATTCTATTCTATTCTATTCTATTCTATTCTATTCTATTCTATTCTATTCTATTCTATTCTATTCTATTCTATTCTATTCTATTCTATTCTATTCTATTCTATTCTATTCTATTCTATTCTATTCTATTCTATTCTATTCTATTCTATTCTATTCTATTCTATTCTATTCTATTCTATTCTATTCTATTCTATTCTATTCTATTCTATTCTATTCTATTCTATTCTATTCGATTCTATTCTATTCTATTCTATTCTATTCTATTCTATTCTATTCTATTCTATTCTATTCTATTCTATTCTATTCTATTCTATTCTATTCTATTCTATTCTATTCTATTCTATTCTATTCTATTCTATTCTATTCTATTCTATTCTATTCTATTCTATTCTATTCTATTCTATTCTATTCTATTCTATTCTATTCTATTCTATTCTATTCTATTCTATTCTATTCTATTCTATTCTATTCTATTCTATTCTATTCTATTCTATTCTATTCTATTCTATTCTATTCTATTCTATTCTATTCTATTCTATTCTATTCTATTCTATTCTATTCTATTCTATTCTATTCTATTCTATTCTATTCTATTCTATTCTATTCTATTCTATTCTATTCTATTCTATTCTATTCTATTCTGTTCTATTCTATTCTATTCTATTCTATTCT
The DNA here is from genome assembly GCA_927399465.1 of Sarcophaga caerulescens. NCBI lineage: Eukaryota > Metazoa > Arthropoda > Insecta > Diptera > Sarcophagidae > Sarcophaga > Sarcophaga caerulescens. The sequence continues at coordinate 9,564 of CAKMJM010000062.1, forward strand.
ATTCTATTCTATTCTATTCTATTCTATTCTATTCTATTCTATTCTATTCTATTCTATTCTATTCTATTCTATTCTATTCTATTCTATTCTATTCTATTCTATTCTATTCTATTCTATTCTATTCTATTCTATTCTATTCTATTCTATTCTATTCGATTCTATTCTATTCTATTCTATTCTATTCTATTCTATTCTATTCTATTCTATTCTATTCTATTCTATTCTATTCTATTCTATTCTATTCTATTCTATTCTATTCTATTCTATTCTATTCTATTCTATTCTATTCTATTCTATTCTATTCTATTCTATTCTATTCTATTCTATTCTATTCTATTCTATTCTATTCTATTCTATTCTATTCTATTCTATTCTATTCTATTCTATTCTATTCTATTCTATTCTATTCTATTCTATTCTATTCTATTCTATTCTATTCTATTCTATTCTATTCTATTCTATTCTATTCTATTCTATTCTATTCTATTCTATTCTATTCTATTCTATTCTATTCTATTCTATTCTATTCTATTCTATTCTATTCTATTCTATTCTATTCTATTCTATTCTATTCTATTCTATTCTATTCTATTCTATTCTATCTATTCTATTCTATTCTATTCTATTCTATTCTATTCTATTCTATTCTATTCTATTCTATCTATTCTATTCTATTCTATTCTATTCTATTCTATTCTATTCTATTCTATTCTATTCTATTCTATTCTATTCTATTCTATTCTATTCTATTCTTTCTATTCTATTCTATTCTATTCTATCTATTCTATTCTATTCTATTCTATTCTATTCTATTCTATTCTATTCTATTCTTCTATTCTATTCTATTCTATTCTATCTATTCTATTCTATTCTATTCTATTCTATTCTATTCTATTCTATTCTATTCTATTCTATTCTATTCTATTCTATTCTATTCTATTCTATTCTTCTATCTATTCTATTCTATTCTATTCTATCTATCTATTCTATTCTATTCTATTCTATTCTATTCTATTATTCTATTCTATTCTATTCTATTCTATTCTATTCTATTCTATTCTATTCTATTCTATTCTATTCTATTCTATTCTATTCTATTCTATTCTATTCTATTCTATTCTATTCTATTCTATTCTATTCTATTCTATTCTATTCTATTCTATTCTATTCTATTCTATTCTATTCTATTCTATTCTATTCTATTCTATTCTATTCTATTCTATCTATTCTATTCTATTCTATTCTATTCTATTCTATTCTATTCTATTCTATTCTATTCTATTCTATTCTATTCTATTCTATTCTATTCTATTCTATCTATTCTATTCTATTCTATTCTATTCTATTCTATTATATTCTATTCTATTCTATTCTATCTATTCTATTCTATTCTATTCTATTCTATTCTATTCTATTCTATCTATTCTATTCTATTCTATTCTATTCTATTCTATTCTATTCTATTCTATTCTATTCTATTCTATTCTATTCTATTCTATTCTATTCTATTCTATTCTATTCTATTCTATTCTATTCTATTCTATTCTATTCTATTCTATTCTATTCTATTCTATTCTATTCTCTATTCTATTCTATTCTATTCTATTCTATTCTATTCTATTCTATTCTATTCTATTCTATTCTATTCTATTCTATTCTATTCTATTCTATTCTATTCTATTCTATTCTATTCTATTCTATTCTATTCTATTCGGGGAGCGGGTATGCAACTGCAAGGCAACGCCACTGTTAGGTTTTAGCTTGGTAAAGCCCAGTGCATCCTTGCAAGTACATGCCAAGCAGCTCACAGCCTCCGTATCTTAGATCAGGCGCTCCCCGGGTACTGGTACTCAGCATCCGCTGGGTACTTGCTAATGTGAGAAGGCGAGATTGACGATTTGGCATGACCTTGACTACGATTGGAGATTCGATTTGAAAACGACGCATGCGGGCTGACGTTCTGCAGCATTCTGTTACCTGAGTACTCCGAGTGAAATCCGGTGGAAATGGCTTTCAGGCTAATGTTGCAGACGCCTCCGTTCTGTTAAATCCTTGGCAGGGCTTCAAGTACGTTCGATTATCGTCGCCATTTGGTTGGTGATGCAGGTTTAGTTGAGATGACTCCTAATTAGTGTCCGACCTGGCTCTGAACGCAAACTCCCATAAGGTTTTGCGTCAACCCTCGCGAGGACCTCACTGATTACCACAGGCACCCTCGGGGTCTTAAAGGACAACTGCATAATCGATATGAGATAGCGGCTTGAAGATGGAACCCAGATGAAAATGAATAAAAGAATAAATGAAGTAGATGAGATGATGCAAGGAGAGGTTGCTTTTATGAGCAGCCCACGTATAAGGCGATCGCCTGTGACAAAGACACAGACGATCCAGTTACAAAAGAGTGATAATACACCGAAAGAATCGGACACCTCGCAACCGCAGGCTACACGACCAGTTGCTACCGTCCTACGGAAAGAGGGTGGTCTGAATAAAGGTGATGATGGTGGTAATGTTACGCCACATGTTAGCGGAACGCCGAATGATGGATGCTTTGGCCTAGAACAAATAGGCACATCCTGTACATCAACAGCGGTAAGCTCTCCTAGATTGGAGCTGATCGATAAAATGAGGAAAATGGAGGAGGATGCTATGTCTCAGTGTAGGGAGACTTTGGACATGATGCAGCGAGTTATTCGTCGTCAGAAGAACGCAAGCACGGACGTTAGGAACGGAATATCCAAGATGGCTGAACTTTTGGATGTTATGTTGAGTTACAGACGTACCTGGAAGGCGGCTGAAGAAGAGAGGACCATTTCAAACTTCCGAAAAAAGACCGCCACCCAGCAGTTAGCAGATGCCCCAACACCTACGACAGCAAACTCAAAACGAGCTGCTACCAGCCCTGCTGCTGCAGAAAGCAGTAAGAAAGCCAGGGCAAAGGAACCTAGCGAGGAGGAGAAGCAGACCCCCAAAAAGAAGGAGGAAAACTGGGTAACAGTAACAAAAAGCGTACTAAGAAAAAACCAAGGAGAATTTCAACTAAAGCCGGGAAGTCGGATAGACCTCAACTGGGGCGAACAAAACCAGATGCGCTGGTAATTAAGCCCGCGGAAGGTCACACTTACTCGGATGTTTTGAAGAACTTACGCAGCAACATAACGACCGAAGACTCTGACAAGATAAAAGCAGTGCGGCGAACGTTGACTGGTGCCATACTCTTGGAGTTCAGCAGAGGTGAAAAAGTCAAACCAGATTTTGTTCAACAACTAAGAAGTACAGTACAGGAAACAGCCTCAATCGCGGAATTGAAGCAGAAGGCTACAATCGAGATACGCGACTTGGATTCCTTCACAGTCAGAGATGAAGTGGAAACGGCAATTCGGAAACTGATTGCAGACCCCAACGAGCAATTGCAAACGCGAATTACTGCGCCAAATGTGCGGGAGCAAGTTCGAGCTTTTGTCACGTTATCGGCTGAAAGTGCGGCGAGACTTATCAAGGTCGGACATGTTAAGGTCGGATGGATACGGGCGAAGATGCGAATCTGTGAGGATATTAGAAGATGTTATCGATGCCTCGAAACAGGTCACTCTCAGGCAAACTGCTCTGGTCCTGACAGAAGGGACATGTGCATTAGATGCGGGGAGGCAGGACATAAGATGAAAGAATGCAGATCGGCCCCAAAGTGCGCCCTCTGCACGGATGCTAAACGGGACAGAACCGATCACTTACCAGGATCGAAGAAATGTCCGCTGGCTAGACGATCATGAGATTGTTACAGGCGAATTTGCATAGAAGCCGGACAGCGGATGCTTTACTGGGGCAGATAGCTGTCGAAAAGGGAATAGATGCAGTCATTATCAGCGAGCAATATGGTCGGATTGCCAGGGGTTCCTGGTTTGAGGACGAAACAGGCACGGCTGCACTTTGGATACCTCGCAGCGGTAGGTTTGCAGTTACGGACCACGGAGCCGGCTCTGGATATACATATCTTCGAACCGGGCTCCTGACCATAATGAGCTGTTACCTCACTCCTAATGATGATATAGAGCAATTCAAGACGAAGGTCGGCTTTATTGAGGATAGAGTACTCGCAATTGGTGGACCGTTCATAGTGGCCGGAGATTTTAACGCTAAGGCCATTGAATGGGGCGATCGGACAACGAACACTCGAGGAAGGTGCATTCTGGATATGGCGGCAAGGTTGGGTCTTATAGTGATGAATACTGGCAGCACAACTTTTAGGCGGCCAGGATGCGAGTATACCACGCCAGATATCACTTTGGTAACTGAAAATCTGGCCAGAAAAATAGCGGAATGGAAAGTTCTTGAAGACTACAATGGAAGTGACCACCACTACATTAGTTTTCGAGTCGCGGAACGAGCGAATCTTATCCCAACAGCCAGGACCAGGGGAACGCGAAAATGGAACGTCGCAAGTCTAAATAGCGCGGCATTCTTGGAGAGATTTGATGACACCTCACTTTCACAAACCGGTAGTGATGCTATCACTCTGGCTAACGAAACTATGCAGCGCATAATTCGTAGTTGCAACGCTTCAATGTCTCGCGTATCGCAACATCCCAGAAGGCAATCTGTATATTGGTGGACACCTGAAATCGCTGAACTCAGACGAACCTGCCTCCAGCGCAGAAGAAGATACACTAGAGCTAGAAGAGATGGTCATGCAGTACATGAGGCTGAAGATTTCAAACGGGCCCGAAGGGCACTGAAACAGGCAATCATAGCCGCCAAAAAGGCGAAATGGGAGGAGCTCCGTAATGAATTGAACACGAACCCCTGGGGTCTCGCTTATAAAATTGTGACCAGAAAGTTGGGCGCTAACTCTGCCGTGCCGCATCTTGACGGCGAAGCCGTCGACAATATAGTGAGGAACTTGTTCCCCGTGCACCCACCACTGCGTGAGGAACGTGAACCTCCGACAGCTGACACACCAATACCCTTTACGGAGGAAGAATTGACAACAGCGGCGAAAAGTCTCAAAGGAAACAAGGCTCCTGGACCAGACGGAGTACCGGCCGAAGTACTTAAATTAGTTGCTGAAAATCGACCAAATGCACTTCTTGAAGTGTACAATGCCTGCATTGCCCAAGGTGTCTTCCCTAATCAATGGAAGCTACAGAAATTAACTCTGATCAGCAAAGGAAAAGGAGATCCGACACATCCATCATCATATCGCCCTCTTTGTATGCTGGATAGTGCCGGTAAATTATTGGAGAAACTCCTCCAGCGCAGACTGGCAGCGGCCATTGAGACAGCTGGTGGATTATCGGACAGGCAATACGGCTTCCGACCAGGTAGGTCAACGCTTGGTGCCATAGCGGACGTAGTAGAATGCGTTGAACGGACAAGACTTAGACGTTACTATCCGAAGCGCATTGTTGTCCTTGCCACGCTCGACGTGCGGAATGCTTTCAACAGCCTACGATGGGAGGATATCATTAAGGCACTACGTGAAAGATTTCGTATTCCTCCATACCTTCTGAGAATATTACGCAGCTATTTGAAGGATCGCAAGCTTCTCTACGATACACCCGATGGCCGAAAAGCCGTAGAGATTACGTCTGGTGCAGCTCAGGGATCCATTCTCGGTCCTGATCTCTGGAACCTGAGCTACGACGATATCTTAGGTATAGATATGCCAGAGGACACATACCTCGTGGGATACGCGGATGATATAGTGTCGGTCATTTCAGCGCGCGACATTGAGGATGCAAGGAGAAAACTGAACCAGGTTATGATAAGGACTCAGATATGGCTCGAGGACCACGGTCTAGAGCTCGCAAAAAACAAGACTGAGGTCATACTGATGACAATGGCTCGCATTCCACTCGAGATAAGTATGCAGATAGGTGATGTGTCACTAGTTACAAAAAGAGCAGTCAGATATTTGGGCCTGAGACTCGACTGTAGACTTAATTATTGGGCCCAAATACAGCATGCAGCTACCAAGGCAGCGAAACTAACGGGCATGTTAAGCAGACTGATGGCAAATATTGGCGGACCAACACAGGCCAAACGAAAAGTGATTATGGCGGCGACAAACTCGATAATGCTGTATGGAAGCGAGATATGGGGAGAAGCGCTGGAGATTAAATCTAAGCGGAAAGTACTAGCAGCAGTGCAACGAACAGCAGCGCTAAGAGTTGCATCGGCCTACCGCACCGTATTGGGCGCCTCGGTCCTCGTGATCGTCGGTGAGATACCTATTGATCTACTGGCATTTGAGCGAAGAAGATCGTGGAAAACAAAGAGAGAAAATCTCGCCATTAGTAGCGCAGATCTCAGATCTCAAACACTACGGCGATGGCAAAGTAGATGGAGCGAGGAAACAAGCGGAAGATGGACTCATAGACTTATTCCGTCTATAGAGACATGGATACGGAGAAATTTTGGGGAAATTAACTATTTTCTGACCCAGTTTCTTTCGGGTCATGGTTATTTCCGAAAATATCTATACCGCATGGGCAAGGTGATTGATCCTGGCTGCATTTATTGCGAGGAAATGAGTGACGACGCTGAACACACATTCTTCCATTGCATCAAATGGCAAGACGAGAAGAACATGTTGATAGAGCAAATTGGCGAATTTACACCCGACAACATTGTTGACGCAATGCTCGAAAGCGAGACGAAATGGAGCGCTGTAAGAAGATACGTTGAATGTGTACTCCGCAGGAAGAAGGTCGACCTTGACACAATACAACGAAATGATACATGAGAAGACGAGCCAATAGCATGAAGCTGGCTTCAAATATGGCGTACCCAGACGTGGGAGAGTAGACAACGGTCCCTAACGGGACGTCGTTCTGGGCCCTTCCCGAAGTAATGCAGATAGCCGTCCCGGGAAGGGAGTATCCCCAGAAGAGGAGGAGGGATTGTTTTAGTGGAAGCACCACTCGACGCAGTTGATGACGGTCACTGTAAGTGCGAAGGCATTTTGAACCCTACCTCACACGCCAAAAAAAAAAAAAAAAAAAAAAAAAAAAAAAAAAAATTCTATTCTATTCTATTCTATTCTATTCTATTCTATTCTATTCTATTCTATTCTATTCTATTCTATTCTATTCTATTCTATTCTATTCTATTCTATTCTATTCTATTCTATTCTATTCTATTCTATTCTATTCTATTCTATTCTATTCTATTCTATTCTATTCTATTCTATTCTATTCTATTCTATTCTATTCTATTCTATTCTATTCTATTCTATTCTATTCTATTCTATTCTATTCTATTCTATTCTATTCTATTCTATTCTATTCTATTCTATTCTATTCTATTCTATTCTATTCTATTCTATTCTATTCTATTCTATTCTATTCTATTCTATTCTATTCTATTCTATTCTATTCTATTCTATTCTATTCTATTCTATTCTATTCTATTCTATTCTATTCTATTCTATTGTATTCTATTCTATTCTATTCTATTCTATTCTATTCTATTCTATTCTATTCTATTCTATTCTATTCTATTCTATTCTATTCTATTCTATTCTATTCTATTCTATTCTATTCTATTCTATTCTATTCTATTCTATTCTATTCTATTCTATTCTATTCTATTCTATTCTATTCTATTCTATTCTATTCTATTCTATTCTATTCTATTCTATTCTATTCTATTCTATTCTATTCTATTCTATTCTATTCTATTCTATTCTATTCTATTCTATTCTATTCTATTCTATTCTATTCTATTCTATTCTATTCTATTCTATTCTATTCTATTCTATTCTATTCTATTCTATTCTATTCTATTCTATTCTATTCTATTCTATTCTATTCTATTCTATTCTATTCTATTCTATTCTATTCTATTCTATTCTATTCTATTCTATTCTATTCTATTCTATTCTATTCTATTCTATTCTATTCTATTCTATTCTATTCTATTCTATTCTATTCTATTCTATTCTATTCTATTCTATTCTATTCTATTCTATTCTATTCTATTCTATTCTATTCTATTCTATTCTATTCTATTCTATTCTATTCTATTCTATTCTATTCTATTCTATTCTATTCTATTCTATTCTATTCTATTCTATTCTATTCTATTCTATTCTATTCTATTCTATTCTATTCTATTCTATTCTATTCTATTCTATTCTATTCTATTCTATTCTATTCTATTCTATTCTATTCTATTCTATTCTATTCTATTCTATTCTATTCTATTCTATTCTATTCTATTCTATTCTATTCTATTCTATTCTATTCTATTCTATTCTATTCTATTCTATTCTATTCTATTCTATTCTATTCTATTCTATTCTATTCTATTCTATTCTATTCTATTCTATTCTATTCTATTCTATTCTATTCTATTCTATTCTATTCTATTCTATTCTATTCTATTCTATTCTATTCTATTCTATTCTATTCTATTCTATTCTATTCTATTCTATTCTATTCTATTCTATTCTATTCTATTCTATTCTATTCTATTCTATTCTATTCTATTCTATTCTATTCTATTCTATTCTATTCTATTCTATTCTATTCTATTCTATTCTATTCTATTCTATTCTATTCTATTCTATTCTATTCTATTCTATTCTATTCTATTCTATTCTATTCTATTCTATTCTATTCTATTCTATTCTATTCTATTCTATTCTATTCTATTCTATTCTATTCTATTCTATTCTATTCTATTCTATTCTATTCTATTCTATTCTATTCTATTCTATTCTATTCTATTCTATTCTATTCTATTCTATTCTATTCTATTCTATTCTATTCTATTCTATTCTATTCTATTCTATTCTATTCTATTCTATTCTATTCTATTCTATTCTATTCTATTCTATTCTATTCTATTCTATTCTATTCTATTCTATTCTATTCTATTCTATTCTATTCTATTCTATTCTATTCTATTCTATTCTATTCTATTCTATTCTATTCTATTCTATTCTATTCTATTCTATTCTATTCTATTCTATTCTATTCTATTCTATTCTATTCTATTCTATTCTATTCTATTCTATTCTATTCTATTCTATTCTATTCTATTCTATTCTATTCTATTCTATTCTATTCTATTCTATTCTATTCTATTCTATTCTATTCTATTCTATTCTATTCTATTCTATTCTATTCTATTCTATTCTATTCTATTCTATTCTATTCTATTCTATTCTATTCTATTCTATTCTATTCTATTCTATTCTATTCTATTCTATTCTATTCTATTCTATTCTATTCTATTCTATTCTATTCTATTCTATTCTATTCTATTCTATTCTATTCTATTCTATTCTATTCTATTCTATTCTATTCTATTCTATTCTATTCTATTCTATTCTATTCTATTCTATTCTATTCTATTCTATTCTATTCTATTCTATTCTATTCTATTCTATTCTATTCTATTCTATTCTATTCTATTCTATTCTATTCTATTCTATTCTATTCTATTCTATTCTATTCTATTCTATTCTATTCTATTCTATTCTATTCTATTCTATTCTATTCTATTCTATTCTATTCTATTCTATTCTATTCTATTCTATTCTATTCTATTCTATTCTATTCTATTCTATTCTATTCTATTCTATTCTATTCTATTCTATTCTATTCTATTCTATTCTATTCTATTCTATTCTATTCTATTCTATTCTATTCTATTCTATTCTATTCTATTCTATTCTATTCTATTCTATTCTATTCTATTCTATTCTATTCTATTCTATTCTATTCTATTCTATTCTATTCTATTCTATTCTATTCTATTCTATTCTATTCTATTCTATTCTATTCTATTCTATTCTATTCTATTCTATTCTATTCTATTCTATTCTATTCTATTCTATTCTATTCTATTCTATTCTATTCTATTCTATTCTATTCTATTCTATTCTATTCTATTCTATTCTATTCTATTCTATTCTATTCTATTCTATTCTATTCTATTCTATTCTATTCTATTCTATTCTATTCTATTCTATTCTATTCTATTCTATTCTATTCTATTCTATTCTATTCTATTCTATTCTATTCTATTCTATTCTATTCTATTCTATTCTATTCTATTCTATTCTATTCTATTCTATTCTATTCTATTCTATTCTATTCTATTCTATTCTATTCTATTCTATTCTATTCTATTCTATTCTATTCTATTCTATTCTATTCTATTCTATTCTATTCTATTCTATTCTATTCTATTCTATTCTATTCTATTCTATTCTATTCTATTCTATTCTATTCTATTCTATTCTATTCTATTCTATTCTATTCTATTCTATTCTATTCTATTCTATTCTATTCTATTCTATTCTATTCTATTCTATTCTATTCTATTCTATTCTATTCTATTCTATTCTATTCTATTCTATTCTATTCTATTCTATTCTATTCTATTCTATTCTATTCTATTCTATTCTATTCTATTCTATTCTATTCTATTCTATTCTATTCTATTCTATTCTATTCTATTCTATTCTATTCTATTCTATTCTATTCTATTCTATTCTATTCTATTCTATTCTATTCTATTCTATTCTATTCTATTCTATTCTATTCTATTCTATTCTATTCTATTCTATTCTATTCTATTCTATTCTATTCTATTCTATTCTATTCTATTCTATTCTATTCTATTCTATTCTATTCTATTCTATTCTATTCTATTCTATTCTATTCTATTCTATTCTATTCTATTCTATTCTATTCTATTCTATTCTATTCTATTCTATTCTATTCTATTCTATTCTATTCTATTCTATTCTATTCTATTCTATTCTATTCTATTCTATTCTATTCTATTCTATTCTATTCTATTCTATTCTATTCTATTCTATTCTATTCTATTCTATTCTATTCTATTCTATTCTATTCTATTCTATTCTATTCTATTCTATTCTATTCTATTCTATTCTATTCTATTCTATTCTATTCTATTCTATTCTATTCTATTCTATTCTATTCTATTCTATTCTATTCTATTCTATTCTATTCTATTCTATTCTATTCTATTCTATTCTATTCTATTCTATTCTATTCTATTCTATTCTATTCTATTCTATTCTATTCTATTCTATTCTATTCTATTCTATTCTATTCTATTCTATTCTATTCTATTCTATTCTATTCTATTCTATTCTATTCTATTCTATTCTATTCTATTCTATTCTATTCTATTCTATTCTATTCTATTCTATTCTATTCTATTCTATTCTATTCTATTCTATTCTATTCTATTCTATTCTATTCTATTCTATTCTATTCTATTCTATTCTATTCTATTCTATTCTATTCTATTCTATTCTATTCTATTCTATTCTATTCTATTCTATTCTATTCTATTCTATTCTATTCTATTCTATTCTATTCTATTCTATTCTATTCTATTCTATTCTATTCTATTCTATTCTATTCTATTCTATTCTATTCTATTCTATTCTATTCTATTCTATTCTATTCTATTCTATTCTATTCTATTCTATTCTATTCTATTCTATTCTATTCTATTCTATTCTATTCTATTCTATTCTATTCTATTCTATTCTATTCTATTCTATTCTATTCTATTCTATGCTATTCTATTCTATTCTATTCTATTCTATTCTATTCTATTCTATTCTATTCTATTCTATTCTATTCTATTCTATTCTATTCTATTCTATTCTATTCTATTCTATTCTATTCTATTCTATTCTATTCTATTCTATTCTATTCTATTCTATTCTATTCTATTCTATTCTATTCTATTCTATTCTATTCTATTCTATTCTATTCTATTCTATTCTATTCTATTCTATTCTATTCTATTCTATTCTATTCTATTCTATTCTATTCTATTCTATTCTATTCTATTCTATTCTATTCTATTCTATTCTATTCTATTCTATTGTATTCTATTCTATTCTATTCTATTCTATTCTATTCTATTCTATTCTATTCTATTCTATTCTATTCTATTCTATTCTATTCTATTCTATTCTATTCTATTCTATTCTATTCTATTCTATTCTATTCTATTCTATTCTATTCTATTCTATTCTATTCTATTCTATTCTATTCTATTCTATTCTATTCTATTCTATTCTATTCTATTCTATTCTATTCTATTCTATTCTATTCTATTCTATTCTATTCTATTCTATTCTATTCTATTCTATTCTATTCTATTCTATTCTATTCTATTCTATTCTATTCTATTCTATTCTATTCTATTCTATTCTATTCTATTCTATTCTATTCTATTCTATTCTATTCTATTCTATTCTATTCTATTCTATTCTATTCTATTCTATTCTATTCTATTCTATTCTATTCTATTCTATTCTATTCTATTCTATTCTATTCTATTCTATTCTATTCTATTCTATTCTATTCTATTCTATTCTATTCTATTCTATTCTATTCTATTCTATTCTATTCTATTCTATTCTATTCTATTCTATTCTATTCTATTCTATTCTATTCTATTCTATTCTATTCTATTCTATTCTATTCTATTCTATTCTATTCTATTCTATTCTATTCTATTCTATTCTATTCTATTCTATTCTATTCTATTCTATTCTATTCTATTCTATTCTATTCTATTCTATTCTATTCTATTCTATTCTATTCTATTCTATTCTATTCTATTCTATTCTATTCTATTCTATTCTATTCTATTCTATTCTATTCTATTCTATTCTATTCTATTCTATTCTATTCTATTCTATTCTATTCTATTCTATTCTATTCTATTCTATTCTATTCTATTCTATTCTATTCTATTCTATTCTATTCTATTCTATTCTATTCTATTCTATTCTATTCTATTCTATTCTATTCTATTCTATTCTATTCTATTCTATTCTATTCTATTCTATTCTATTCTATTCTATTCTATTCTATTCTATTCTATTCTATTCTATTCTATTCTATTCTATTCTATTCTATTCTATTCTATTCTATTCTATTCTATTCTATTCTATTCTATTCTATTCTATTCTATTCTATTCTATTCTATTCTATTCTATTCTATTCTATTCTATTCTATTCTATTCTATTCTATTCTATTCTATTCTATTCTATTCTATTCTATTCTATTCTATTCTATTCTATTCTATTCTATTCTATTCTATTCTATTCTATTCTATTCTATTCTATTCTATTCTATTCTATTCTATTCTATTCTATTCTATTCTATTCTATTCTATTCTATTCTATTCTATTCTATTCTATTCTATTCTATTCTATTCTATTCTATTCTATTCTATTCTATTCTATTCTATTCTATTCTATTCTATTCTATTCTATTCTATTCTATTCTATTCTATTCTATTCTATTCTATTCTATTCTATTCTATTCTATTCTATTCTATTCTATTCTATTCTATTCTATTCTATTCTATTCTATTCTATTCTATTCTATTCTATTCTATTCTATTCTATTCTATTCTATTCTATTCTATTCTATTCTATTCTATTCTATTCTATTCTATTCTATTCTATTCTATTCTATTCTATTCTATTCTATTCTATTCTATTCTATTCTATTTCTATTCTATTCTATTCTATTCTATTCTATTCTATTCTATTCTATTCTATTCTATTCTATTCTATTCTATTCTATTCTATTCTATTCTATTCTATTCTATTCTATTCTATTCTATTCTATTCTATTCTATTCTATTCTATTCTATTCTATTCTATTCTATTTCTATTCTATTCTATTCTATTCTATTCTATTCTATTCTATTCTATTCTATTCTATTCTATTCTATTCTATTCTATTCTATTCTATTCTATTCTATTCTATTCTATTCTATTCTATTCTATTCTATTCTATTCTATTCTATTCTATTCTATTCTATTCTATTCTATTCTATTCTATTCTATTCTATTCTATTCTATTCTTTCTATTCTATTCTATTCTATTCTATTCTATTCTATTCTATTCTATTCTATTCTATTCTATTCTATTCTATTCTATTCTATTCTATTCTATTCTATTCTATTCTATTCTATTCTATTCTATTCTATTCTATTCTATTCTATTCTATTCTATTCTATTCTATTCTATTCTATTCTTATTCTATTCTATTCTATTCTATTCTATTCTATTCTATTCTATTCTATTCTATTCTATTCTATTCTATTCTATTCTATTCTATTCTATTCTATTCTATTCTATTCTATTCTATTCTATTCTATTCTATTCTATTCTATTCTATTCTATTCTATTCTATTCTATTCTATTCTATTCTATTCTATTCTATTCTATTCTATTCTATTCTATTCTATTCTATTCTATTCTATTCTATTCTATTCTATTCTATTCTATTCTATTCTATTCTATTCTATTCTATTCTATTCTATTCTATTCTATTCTATTCTATTCTATTCTATTCTATTCTATTCTATTCTATTCTATTCTATTCTATTCTATTCTATTCTATTCTATTCTATTCTATTCTATTCTATTCTATTCTATTCTATTCTATTCTATTCTATTCTATTCTATTCTATTCTATTCTATTCTATTCTATTCTATTCTATTCTATTCTATTCTATTCTATTCTATTCTATTCTATTCTATTCTATTCTATTCTATTCTATTCTATTCTATTCTATTCTATTCTATTCTATTCTATTCTATTCTATTCTATTCTATTCTATTCTATTCTATTCTATTCTATTCTATTCTATTCTATTCTATTCTATTCTATTCTATTCTATTCTATTCTATTCTATTCTATTCTATTCTATTCTATTCTATTCTATTCTATTCTATTCTATTCTATTCTATTCTATTCTATTCTATTCTATTCTATTCTATTCTATTCTATTCTATTCTATTCTATTCTATTCTATTCTATTCTATTCTATTCTATTCTATTCTATTCTATTCTATTCTATTCTATTCTATTCTATTCTATTCTATTCTATTCTATTCTATTCTATTCTATTCTATTCTATTCTATTCTATTCTATTCTATTCTATTCTATTCTATTCTATTCTATTCTATTCTATTCTATTCTATTCTATTCTATTCTATTCTATTCTATTCTATTCTATTCTATTCTATTCTATTCTATTCTATTCTATTCTATTCTATTCTATTCTATTCTATTCTATTCTATTCTATTCTATTCTATTCTATTCTATTCTATTCTATTCTATTCTATTCTATTCTATTCTATTCTATTCTATTCTATTCTATTCTATTCTATTCTATTCTATTCTATTCTATTCTATTCTATTCTATTCTATTCTATTCTATTCTATTCTATTCTATTCTATTCTATTCTATTCTATTCTATTCTATTCTATTCTATTCTATTCTATTCTATTCTATTCTATTCTATTCTATTCTATTCTATTCTATTCTATTCTATTCTATTCTATTCTATTCTATTCTATTCTATTCTATTCTATTCTATTCTATTCTATTCTATTCTATTCTATTCTATTCTATTCTATTCTATTCTATTCTATTCTATTCTATTCTATTCTATTCTATTCTATTCTATTCTATTCTATTCTATTCTATTCTATTCTATTCTATTCTATTCTATTCTATTCTATTCTATTCTATTCTATTCTATTCTATTCTATTCTATTCTATTCTATTCTATTCTATTCTATTCTATTCTATTCTATTCTATTCTATTCTATTCTATTCTATTCTATTCTATTCTATTCTATTCTATTCTATTCTATTCTATTCTATTCTATTCTATTCTATTCTATTCTATTCTATTCTATTCTATTCTATTCTATTCTATTCTATTCTATTCTATTCTATTCTATTCTATTCTATTCTATTCTATTCTATTCTATTCTATTCTATTCTATTCTATTCTATTCTATTCTATTCTATTCTATTCTATTCTATTCTATTCTATTCTATTCTATTCTATTCTATTCTATTCTATTCTATTCTATTCTATTCTATTCTATTCTATTCTATTCTATTCTATTCTATTCTATTCTATTCTATTCTATTCTATTCTATTCTATTCTATTCTATTCTATTCTATTCTATTCTATTCTATTCTATTCTATTCTATTCTATTCTATTCTATTCTATTCTATTCTATTCTATTCTATTCTATTCTATTCTATTCTATTCTATTCTATTCTATTCTATTCTATTCTATTCTATTCTATTCTATTCTATTCTATCTATTCTATTCTATTCTATTCTATTCTATTCTATTCTATTCTATTCTATTCTATTCTATTCTATTCTATTCTATTCTATTCTATTCTATTCTATTCTATTCTATTCTATTCTATTCTATTCTATTCTATTCTATTCTATTCTATTCTATTCTATTCTATTCTATTCTATTCTATTCTATTCTATTCTATTCTATTCTATTCTATTCTATTCTATTCTATTCTATTCTATTCTATTCTATTCTATTCTATTCTATTCTATTCTATTCTATTCTATTCTATTCTATTCTATTCTATTCTATTCTATTCTATTCTATTCTATTCTATTCTATTCTATTCTATTCTATTCTATTTCTATTCTATTCTATTCTATTCTATTCTATTCTATTCTATTCTATTCTATTCTATTCTATTCTATTCTATTCTATTCTATTCTATTCTATTCTATTCTATTCTATTCTATTCAATTCTATTCAATTCTATTCTATTCTATTCTATTCTATTCTATTCTATTCTATTCTATTCTATTCTATTCTATTCTATTCTATCTATTCTATTCTATTCTATTCTCTATTCTATTCTATTCTATTCTATCTATTCTATTCTATTCTATTCTATTCTATTCTATTCTATTCTATTCTATTCTATTCTATTCTATTCTATTCTATTCTATTCTATTCTATTCTATTCTATTCTATTCTATTCTATTCTATTCTATTCTATTCTATTCTATTCTATTCTATTCTATTCTATTCTATTCTATTCTATTCTATTCTATTCTATTCTATTCTATTCTATTCTATTCTATTCTATTCTATTCTATTCTATTCTATTCTATTCTATTCTATTCTATTCTATTCTATTCTATTCTATTTCTATTCTATTCTATTCTATTCTATTCTATTCTATTCTATTCTATTCTATTCTATTCTATTCTATTCTATTCTATTCTATTCTATTCTATTCTATTCTATTCTATTCTATTCTATTCTATTCT
>CAKMJM010000063.1:0-22706 GCA_927399465.1 Sarcophaga caerulescens
TATTCTATTCTATTCTATTCTATTCTATTCTATTCTATTCTATTCTATTCTATTCTATTCTATTCTATTCTATTCTATTCTATTCTATTCTATTCTATTCTATTCTATTCTATTCTATTCTATTCTATTCTATTCTATTCTATTCTATTCTATTCTATTCTATTCTATTCTATTCTATTCTATTCTATTCTATTCTATTCTATTCTATTCTATTCTATTCTATTCTATTCTATGCTATTCTATTCTATTCTATTCTATTCTATTCTATTCTATTCTATTCTATTCTATTCTATTCTATTCTATTCTATTCTATTCTATTCTATTCTATTCTATTCTATTCTATTCTATTCTATTCTATTCTATTCTATTCTATTCTATTCTATTCTATTCTATTCTATTCTATTCTATTCTATTCTATTCTATTCTATTCTATTCTATTCTATTCTATTCTATTCTATTCTATTCTATTCTATTCTATTCTATTCTATTCTATTCTATTCTATTCTATTCTATTCTATTCTATTCTATTCTATTCTATTCTATTCTATTCTATTCTATTCTATTCTATTCTATTCTATTCTATTCTATTCTATTCTATTCTATTCTATTCTATTCTATTCTATTCTATTCTATTCTATTCTATTCTATTCTATTCTATTCTATTCTATTCTATTCTATTCTATTCTATTCTATTCTATTCTATTCTATTCTATTCTATTCTATTCTATTCTATTCTATTCTATTCTATTCTATTCTATTCTATTCTATTCTATTCTATTCTATTCTATTCTATTCTATTCTATTCTATTCTATTCTATTCTATTCTATTCTATTCTATTCTATTCTATTCTATTCTATTCTATTCTATTCTATTCTATTCTATTCTATTCTATTCTATTCTATTCTATTCTATTCTATTCTATTCTATTCTATTCTATTCTATTCTATTCTATTCTATTCTATTCTATTCTATTCTATTCTATTCTATTCTATTCTATTCTATTCTATTCTATTCTATTCTATTCTATTCTATTCTATTCTATTCTATTCTATTCTATTCTATTCTATTCTATTCTATTCTATTCTATGTAGTGAACGACTTCGATCACAAAAGAGAGAGATCAAAACAAAACAAAAACATTCACCCCACCTTTGTCAGTTGGAGTGAGGACATTATACATTCGATTACCGACTTAAGTAACTGCATGACATAATCTTATACAGTACTTATGGTAGTATAGTATTTTCATATGGTAACAGTGCCTTCATCGGTATTAAATTCACTTGAGTTTGTTAACAGTGTTGCCATTCATGAGTGTGTAAGAATATAAATTGCTATTATGGAACGAATGAGAGTTGTAAAACTTTGTATTTTACTGATAATAAAAAAAGAAAAGAAAAAAAAATGTATTTTCTTTTCCTAATATGTTAAATGTTATTAACATAGTAGTCATTTTACGCAATATAATGAATATTTGTTTATTGGTATTCGGCCGGTCGAGTGACAGGGTTGCTTTTTACTGATCGAAAAGACCAAAAGAAACGGAAAAATACAACTCTATTTAACGAAAAAAACTTAACCAACGCTTCGTTCTATTCAACATCATTCTTCTCATGACAGATATAAAAGCTGGTGTAGAGAAGAAAAAGCCTTTTTTTTTTTTTTTTTCTTTTCTTTTGTTTCTGTGTACTCGTTTACTTGTTTACTTTTAAACGCTTTTCTATTGTTAAGTGGAAGAAAGAAATATCGAAACCAGCATATTGACTACATCCACAGATCACGGGGATCTGTTCTAGTAAATCCAGAGGGAACAACAGCGTGCCCAACAATTCCTCGGTATATTATATTATCGAAAGGCGTTTATAATCATGTGTATACCTACTCCTCAAACGTATCCACATGGTCATCATAATCAACTTTAGTTCAACATAACCTCAAATCCTCATTATCATCTTATTCAACAATTCATCTGTATATTATCGAAAGGCGTTTATAATCATGTGTATACCTACTCCTCAAACGTATCCACATGGCCATCATAATCAACTTTAGTTCAACATAACCTCAAATCCTCAGTATCATCTTATTCAACAATTCATCTGTATCATATCGAGAACGATTATAATTTGTGTATACCTACTCCTCAAACGTATCCACATGGTCATCATAATCAACTTTAGTTCAACATAACCTCAAATCCTCAGTATCATCTTATTCAACAATTCATCTGTATATTATCGAAAGGCGTTTATAATCATGTGTATACCTACTCCTCAAACGTATCCACATGGCCATCATAATCAACTTTAGTTCAACATAACCTCAAATCCTCAGTATCATCTTATGCAACAATTCATCTGTATATTATCAAAAGGCGTTTATAATCGTGTGTATACCTACTCCTCAAACGTATCCACATGGTCATCATAATCAACTTTAGTTCAACATAACCTCAAATCCTCAGTATCATCTTATTCAACAATTCATCTGTATCATATCGAAAGCGTTTATAATCATGTGTATACCTACTCCTCAAACGTATCCACATGGTCATCATAATCAACTTTAGTTCAACATAACCTCAAATCCTCAGTATCATCTTATTCAACAATTCATCTGTATCATATCGAAAGCGTTTATAATCATGTGTATACCTACTCCTCAAACGTATCCACATGGTCATCATAATCAACTTTAGTTCAACATAACCTCAAATCCTCAGTATCATCTTATTCAACAATTCATCTGTATCATATCGAGAGCGATTATAATCGGTGTATACCTACTCCTCAAACGTATCCACATGGTCATCATAATCAACTTTAGTTCAACATAACCTCAAATCCTCAGTATCATCTTATTCAACAATTCATCTGTATCATATCGAGAGCGATTATAATCGGTGTATACCTACTCCTCAAACGTATCCACATGGTCATCATAATCAACTTTAGTTCAACATAACCTCAAATCCTCAGTATCATCTTATTCAACAATTCATCTGTATATTATCGAATGGCGTTTATAATCATGTGTATACCTACTCCTCAAACGTATCCACATGGTCATCATAATCAACTTTAGTTCAACATAACCTCAAATCCTCAGTATTATCTTATTCAACAATTCATCTGTATCATATCGAGAACGATTATAATTTGTGTATACCTACTCCTCAAACGTATCCACATGGTCATCATAATCAACTTTAGTTCAACATAACCTCAAATCCTCATTATCATCTTATTCAACAATTCATCTGTATATTATCGAAAGGCGTTTATAATCATGTGTATACCTACTCCTCAAACGTATCCACATGGTCATCATCATCAACTTTAGTTCAACATAACCTCAAATCCTCAGTATCATCTTATTCAACAATTCATCTGTATCATATCCTCAAACGTATCCCCCCCAGGTTTTATTTAATTAGTATTAATGAAGTAGGTTATCTTAATCTAGACAAGCTCTCTACTTTCCTTCCTTGTAGTCAACAGCATCGTCACGGAGAGGCCTCATCGCTGATTACTGCTGTCCTAAGGGTAAGTGAAAGTTATATTGTTTATATGAATTATTATTATTCTCTTGAGTGTATGCTCCCATTAATTTTTTATATGAATTTCTAATTATAATTTAGTTTTAAGCACCTCATATATCTAATGTTTTGGATTTTGCCATTATTATCATTGTTACTGTAGATTTTGTTATTTGTAGATAATCATGGACATGACCCTTAATCATGACCTTAATCTATCAGCATACACATTTTGTGTCATGATATAGATTTTACATAATTTTAAATTTTTATTACTCCCTAAAAGTAGGCATTTATTAACGTTATTGAAATTGTAGGATTGATTTAGGTCGTTTTTTTCAGGACGACTTTTCTAAGTACTTCTATGCTAATATTGAGAGCTTTTGTCTTTCGCGGGTTTGCCCGATTTTTGTTAATTTAGTTTTTTTTTTAGTTCCTGGTACATCCGGAAGATTACCGCTTTAATGGCATTTATATATCTTCAATCGGAAAGTTTGGTAATTGAACCTAGTAAATTTTTTCTTTCGATTGAGGGTGTATAATATGCAGATTTGTCTGAAATTTAAGTTTCGGTTGTATCAAGTTAGGAGATTTGTTTTAGGATTTAGTTGTATCTGTGTATATACGGGGCCTTTGGCTGCCATTGAATTTTTTATGGGATATGATTATATTGATTAAATTTTATAAGTAGTTTTGTATAATTAAGCTGTTAATAAATTTTCAAAATGAATAATTGATTTTGTGTAATTCTCTCTTATGGATTGACTGTGCTAGGCTGACGATATTTAGGGATCTTAGTATACATTTGCGCTCCTAAGATACAGGTATAGGGAGGGTGAAGACGCGTGGTTTCTCAATACACCTGAGAGACCTAATTCAAGAGTGAGGATAATTAACCCTTGTTTTTATATATTTCACTGAGTAGTATAGTGGGGCTTTGTTTGTTTTGTTTCTATACTACTCGTAACATTTAGAGTAACTATAGTAATTAATATCCTAGGGAGTCTTTATAAATTAATGTGTAGCAAGACCAAGGCGGCTAAACTAGGTCAAGAACCCCCCCACCCGACTGCTAGCTAGCGAATCATAGGCTCCCGCCGACCTGCTTTAGACGATCCTTTATGAGTGAGTCCCTGCTCTGCTTGTGTATCTACAGGAAACCTGAGACCTCTGTGGTGTGCATTCCGAAGGGAATGGAAATGGAAATGGCACGTATATGGTGTCCATCACAAAGCAGGTGCATGGTGATTCTTCTTTCAGACGAGTGCAACGGAAACATGTTATCCCCTATCAGATTTGCTCCTGCACATTACAGTGAAATGGCGCTTTTGTTTCTTTTGATTCATTAGCGACCATTACGTTGAATGATCGCCCTTCCATTTACATCTGGAAGGAGTTGTTTTTCTGTCGCATGGGGATATCTGATTAAAATTTACATCTTTGTTTTTGTTCGTGCACATTACAGTTATTGGGCGCTGTTCTTGTCGTCGTGAGAAGCATAGTGTCCATTCCCTTGATGATCGCACTTCTCGTTTACTTCGGGAGAAAGACGTTTTCATGTTGCATAACATTCTGATAAACATTTGCAATTATTATTATATATATATTTTTGCTCTTGCACATTATAGAAATGGCGCCCAACGTGGGGCAGGAATCTTAAACCCCAACCCGGGGCTGAAGGAATCTTAAACCCCACCAACTTGGGGTACAAGAATCCTGAATTTTGTTTGCGATTTTTGTCTCCCAATAAGATTTTTTTTTTCTGTCTTCTTTTCAATTTCAAGTTTTCCGAAAAATTTTAGTGGTTGTGTAGTACGGAACGGTTTCGGTAGATAATGGACGTAAATATTCAGGATATTTAGGTGCTTGAGAGATTTTAGTTCGAGTAGCCTAACCGAATAACAATGCATCCATCCTTTTGCCGGGACTGGGGAAGTATTGCATTGTCATTACTTATTTCAATAGAATTTGTTTTTTTTTTTTTTCTCTTTCTTTAATATAGAGTTCACTTTTGTCGGTGGAATTTTTTACGGTGGTGTAGTGCGGAACTGTTTCGGTGAATGATTGATGTATATATTCAGGACATTTATGTGCTTGAGAATTTTCAGTTCGAGCAGCATAACCGAATATCAATGCATCAATTCTTTTATGGTGATGGGGAAGTACTGCATGGCTGTGTCTTGTTTCATTGAAATCTGTTTTTAATAGTTCAATTTTTCGCTGGAATTTATTACCAGTGGTGTAGTGCGGAACTATTTCGGTGGATGAGTGATGTACATATTCGGGATATTTAGGTGCTTGAGAGATTTCAGTTCGAGTAGCCTAACCGAATATCAATGCATCAATTCTTTTACCGGTAATGAGGAAGTATTGCATTGCTGTTACTTATTTCAGTGCAATTTGCTGTGAAATATTGTTTAATTGGAGTTATATTAAGTTGGGATTAACAATCTGTAGCTGTTGAGATTATATTATTAATTTGAATAATGGGAATTAATATCCACTGTTATTGGATGGACTTAGGTGTGTTCTTAGTGTTCACTCAGGATATTCATTAATCTGTCTTAGTATCCCCAAGGTTAATTATGTTTGCTCCTTCGTTCGGCCTGGCTCAGTCGGCCATATGAGAGAAATTTTTTTTTATGAATTTATTTACAGACTCATAATTTTGTTTTTTTTTTTATCTACGGACCCCGATTTTAGTTGCGGAAGCGTTTTTCTATCGGGGATATTTTTTCATCGATTGGATTAGTTTTTTTCTTTTTTTTTTCTTTTTCATCTATTAGATTAGTTTTTTTTTTTTAGTTATTCTTGGATTAGTTTTGGATGTATTGTTGAGTAATAATCGAGTTCGTGGACCATGTCTTTGCCAAGAACTCCACCTCATTCGTCAGCGTCGGTTGCGATTATGTCATCTAATCCAATTCCAAATGTAGCTGGAGGATCGGATCGAAATTGTCCTATTTGTACGGAAAGTATGGATGAGAAAGCTCCGTGCATGATTTTGACTCGTTGCAATCATATATTTCATAGAACCTGTATAGAGGATTGTGAAGGAAGGCCCGTTGGCACCTATCATGCTAAAGATATTCGGTCATAAGGTTACCCGGACAAAGTGTTGGAAATTTAATAAGCTCGTTCTTTTTCTTCCTATCATGATGGGCAATTGCCTCATGTTATGCAGTTTTGTAGTGAACGACTTCGATCACAAAAGAGAGAGATCAAAACAAAACAAAAACATTCACCCCACCTTTGTCAGTTGGAGTGAGGACATTATACATTCGATTACCGACTTAAGTAACTGCATGACATAATCTTATACAGTACTTATGGTAGTATAGTATTTTCATATGGTAACAGTGCCTTCATCGGTATTAAATTCACTTGAGTTTGTTAACAGTGTTGCCATTCATGAGTGTGTAAGAATATAAATTGCTATTATGGAACGAATGAGAGTTGTAAAACTTTGTATTTTACTGATAATAAAAAAAGAAAAGAAAAAAAAATGTATTTTCTTTTCCTAATATGTTAAATGTTATTAACATAGTAGTCATTTTACGCAATATAATGAATATTTGTTTATTGGTATTCGGCCGGTCGAGTGACAGGGTTGCTTTTTACTGATCGAAAAGACCAAAAGAAACGGAAAAATACAACTCTATTTAACGAAAAAAACTTAACCAACGCTTCGTTCTATTCAACATCATTCTTCTCATGACAGATATAAAAGCTGGTGTAGAGAAGAAAAAGCCTTTTTTTTTTTTTTTTTCTTTTCTTTTGTTTCTGTGTACTCGTTTACTTGTTTACTTTTAAACGCTTTTCTATTGTTACGTGGAAGAAAGAAATATCGAAACCAGCATATTGACTACATCCACAGATCACGGGGATCTGTTCTAGTAAATCCAGAGGGAACAACAGCGTGCCCAACAATTCCTCGGTATATTATATTATCGAAAGGCGTTTATAATCATGTGTATACCTACTCCTCAAACGTATCCACATGGTCATCATAATCAACTTTAGTTCAACATAACCTCAAATCCTCATTATCATCTTATTCAACAATTCATCTGTATATTATCGAAAGGCGTTTATAATCATGTGTATACCTACTCCTCAAACGTATCCACATGGCCATCATAATCAACTTTAGTTCAACATAACCTCAAATCCTCAGTATCATCTTATTCAACAATTCATCTGTAACATATCGAGAACGATTATAATTTGTGTATACCTACTCCTCAAACGTATCCACATGGTCATCATAATCAACTTTAGTTCAACATAACCTCAAATCCTCATTATCATCTTATTCAACAATTCATCTGTATATTATCGAAAGGCGTTTATAATCATGTGTATACCTACTCCTCAAACGTATCCACATGGCCATCATAATCAACTTTAGTTCAACATAACCTCAAATCCTCAGTATCATCTTATTCAACAATTCATCTGTATATTATCAAAAGGCGTTTATAATCGTGTGTATACCTACTCCTCAAACGTATCCACATGGCCATCATAATCAACTTTAGTTCAACATAACCTCAAATCCTCAGTATCATCTTATTCAACAATTCATCTGTATCATATCGAAAGCGTTTATAATCATGTGTATACCTACTCCTCAAACGTATCCACATGGTCATCATAATCAACTTTAGTTCAACATAACCTCAAATCCTCAGTATCATCTTATTCAACAATTCATCTGTATCATATCGAAAGCGTTTATAATCATGTGTATACCTACTCCTCAAACGTATCCACATGATCATCATAATCAACTTTAGTTCAACATAACCTCAAATCCTCAGTATCATCTTATTCAACAATTCATCTGTATCATATCGAGAACGATTATAATCGGTGTATACCTACTCCTCAAACGTATCCACATGGCCATCATAATCAACTTTAGTTCAACATAACCTCAAATCCTCAGTATCATCTTATTCAACAATTCATCTGTATCATATCGAGAGCGATTATAATCGGTGTATACCTACTCCTCAAACGTATCCACATGGCCATCATAATCAACTTTAGTTCAACATAACCTCAAATCCTCAGTATCATCTTATTCAACAATTCATCTGTATATTATCGAATGGCGTTTATAATCATGTGTATACCTACTCCTCAAACGTATCCACATGGTCATCATAATCAACTTTAGTTCAACATAACCTCAAATCCTCAGTATTATCTTATTCAACAATTCATCTGTATCATATCGAGAACGATTATAATTTGTGTATACCTACTCCTCAAACGTATCCACATGGTCATCATAATCAACTTTAGTTCAACATAACCTCAAATCCTCATTATCATCTTATTCAACAATTCATCTGTATATTATCGAATGGCGTTTATAATCATGTGTATACCTACTCCTCAAACGTATCCACATGGTCATCATCATCAACTTTAGTTCAACATAACCTCAAATCCTCAGTATCATCTTATTCAACAATTCATCTGTATCATATCCTCAAACGTATCCCCCCCCAGGTTTTATTTAATTAGTATTAATGAAGTAGGTTATCTTAATCTAGACAAGCTCTCTACTTTCCTTCCTTGTAGTCAACAGCATCGTCACGGAGAGGCCTCATCGCTGATTACTGCTGTCCTAAGGGTAAGTGAAAGTTATATTGTTTATATGAATTATTATTATTCTCTTGAGTGTATGCTCCCATTAATTTTTTATATGAATTTCTAATTATAATTTAGTTTTAAGCACCTCATATATCTAATGTTTTGGATTTTGCCATTATTATCATTGTTACTGTAGATTTTGTTATTTGTAGATAATCATGGACATGACCCTTAATCATGACCTTAATCTATCAGCATACACATTTTGTGTCATGATATAGATTTTACATAATTTTAAATTTTTATTACTCCCTAAAAGTAGGCATTTATTAACGTTATTGAAATTGTAGGATTGATTTAGGTCGTTTTTTTCAGGACGACTTTTCTAAGTACTTCTATGCTAATATTGAGAGCTTTTGTCTTTCGCGGGTTTGCCCGATTTTTGTTAATTTAGTTTTTTTTTTAGTTCCTGGTACATCCGGAAGATTACCGCTTTAATGGCATTTATATATCTTCAATCGGAAAGTTTGGTAATTGAACCTAGTAAATTTTTTCTTTCGATTGAGGGTGTATAATATGCAGATTTGTCTGAAATTTAAGTTTCGGTTGTATCAAGTTAGGAGATTTGTTTTAGGATTTAGTTGTATCTGTGTATATACGGGGCCTTTGGCTGCCATTGAATTTTTTATGGGATATGATTATATTGATTAAATTTTATAAGTAGTTTTGTATAATTAAGCTGTTAATAAATTTTCAAAATGAATAATTGATTTTGTGTAATTCTCTCTTATGGATTGACTGTGCTAGACTGACGATATTTAGGGATCTTAGTATACATTTGCGCTCCTAAGATACAGGTATAGGGAGGGTGAAGACGCGTGGTTTCTCAATACACCTGAGAGACCTAATTCAAGAGTGAGGATAATTAACCCTTGTTTTTATATATTTCACTGAGTAGTATAGTGGGGCTTTGTTTGTTTTGTTTCTATACTACTCGTAACATTTAGAGTAACTATAGTAATTAATATCCTAGGGAGTCTTTATAAATTAATGTGTAGCAAGACCAAGGCGGCTAAACTAGGTCAAGAACCCCCCCACCCGACTGCTAGCTAGCGAATCATAGGCTCCCGCCGACCTGCTTTAGACGATCCTTTATGAGTGAGTCCCTGCTCTGCTTGTGTATCTACAGGAAACCTGAGACCTCTGTGGTGTGCATTCCGAAGGGAATGGAAATGGAAATGGCACGTATATGGTGTCCATCACAAAGCAGGTGCATGGTGATTCTTCTTTCAGACGAGTGCAACGGAAACATGTTATCCCCTATCAGATTTGCTCCTGCACATTACAGTGAAATGGCGCTTTTGTTTCTTTTGATTCATTAGCGACCATTACGTTGAATGATCGCCCTTCCATTTACATCTGGAAGGAGTTGTTTTTCTGTCGCATGGGGATATCTGATTAAAATTTACATCTTTGTTTTTGTTCGTGCACATTACAGTTATTGGGCGCTGTTCTTGTCGTCGTGAGAAGCATAGTGTCCATTCCCTTGATGATCGCACTTCTCGTTTACTTCGGGAGAAAGACGTTTTCATGTTGCATAACATTCTGATAAACATTTGCAATTATTATTATATATATATTTTTGCTCTTGCACATTATATCTATTCTATTCTATTCTATTCTATTCTATTCTATTCTATTCTATTCTATTCTATTCTATTCTATTCTATTCTATTCTATTCTATTCTATTCTATTCTATTCTATTCTATTCTATTCTATTCTATTCTATTCTATTCTATTCTATTCTATTCTATTCTATTCTATTCTATTCTATTCTATTCTATTCTATTCTATTCTATTCTATTCTATTCTATTCTATTCTATTCTATTCTATTCTATTCTATTCTATTCTATTCTATTCTATTCTATTCTATTCTATTCTATTCTATTCTATTCTATTCTATTCTATTCTATTCTATTCTATTCTATTCTATTCTATTCTATTCTATTCTATTCTATTCTATTCTATTCTATTCTATTCTATTCTATTCTATTCTATTCTATTCTATTCTATTCTATTCTATTCTATTCTATTCTATTCTATTCTATTCTATTCTATTCTATTCTATTCTATTCTATTCTATTCTATTCTATTCTATTCTATTCTATTCTATTCTATTCTATTCTATTCTATTCTATTCT
The DNA here is from genome assembly GCA_927399465.1 of Sarcophaga caerulescens. Classification (NCBI taxonomy): domain Eukaryota; kingdom Metazoa; phylum Arthropoda; class Insecta; order Diptera; family Sarcophagidae; genus Sarcophaga; species Sarcophaga caerulescens. The sequence continues at coordinate 11,350 of CAKMJM010000063.1, forward strand.
ATTCTATTCTATTCTATTCTATTCTATTCTATTCTATTCTATTCTATTCTATTCTATTCTATTCTATTCTATTCTATTCTATTCTATTCTATTCTATTCTATTCTATTCTATTCTATTCTATTCTATTCTATTCTATTCTATTCTATTCTATTCTATTCTATTCTATTCTATTCTATTCTATTCTATTCTATTCTATTCTATTCTATTCTATTCTATTCTATTCTATTCTATTCTATTCTATTCTATTCTATTCTATTCTATTCTATTCTATTCTATTCTATTCTATTCTATTCTATTCTATTCTATTCTATTCTATTCTATTCTATTCTATTCTATTCTATTCTATTCTATTCTATTCTATTCTATTCTATTCTATTCTATTCTATTCTATTCTATTCTATTCTATTCTATTCTATTCTATTCTATTCTATTCTATTCTATTCTATTCTATTCTATTCTATTCTATTCTATTCTATTCTATTCTATTCTATTCTATTCTATTCTATTCTATTCTATTCTATTCTATTCTATTCTATTCTATTCTATTCTATTCTATTCTATTCTATTCTATTCTATTCTATTCTATTCTATTCTATTCTATTCTATTCTATTCTATTCTATTCTATTCTATTCTATTCTATTCTATTCTATTCTATTCTATTCTATTCTATTCTATTCTATTCTATTCTATTCTATTCTATTCTATTCTATTCTATTCTATTCTATTCTATTCTATTCTATTCTATTCTATTCTATTCTATTCTATTCTATTCTATTCTATTCTATTCTATTCTATTCTATTCTATTCTATTCTATTCTATTCTATTCTATTCTATTCTATTCTATTCTATTCTATTCTATTCTATTCTATTCTATTCTATTCTATTCTATTCTATTCTATTCTATTCTATTCTATTCTATTCTATTCTATTCTATTCTATTCTATTCTATTCTATTCTATTCTATTCTATTCTATTCTATTCTATTCTATTCTATTCTATTCTATTCTATTCTATTCTATTCTATTCTATTCTATTCTATTCTATTCTATTCTATTCTATTCTATTCTATTCTATTCTATTCTATTCTATTCTATTCTATTCTATTCTATTCTATTCTATTCTATTCTATTCTATTCTATTCTATTCTATTCTATTCTATTCTATTCTATTCTATTCTATTCTATTCTATTCTATTCTATTCTATTCTATTCTATTCTATTCTATTCTATTCTATTCTATTCTATTCTATTCTATTCTATTCTATTCTATTCTATTCTATTCTATTCTATTCTATTCTATTCTATTCTATTCTATTCTATTCTATTCTATTCTATTCTATTCTATTCTATTCTATTCTATTCTATTCTATTCTATTCTATTCTATTCTATTCTATTCTATTCTATTCTATTCTATTCTATTCTATTCTATTCTATTCTATTCTATTCTATTCTATTCTATTCTATTCTATTCTATTCTATTCTATTCTATTCTATTCTATTCTATTCTATTCTATTCTATTCTATTCTATTCTATTCTATTCTATTCTATTCTATTCTATTCTATTCTATTCTATTCTATTCTATGCTATTCTATTCTATTCTATTCTATTCTATTCTATTCTATTCTATTCTATTCTATTCTATTCTATTCTATTCTATTCTATTCTATTCTATTCTATTCTATTCTATTCTATTCTATTCTATTCTATTCTATTCTATTCTATTCTATTCTATTCTATTCTATTCTATTCTATTCTATTCTATTCTATTCTATTCTATTCTATTCTATTCTATTCTATTCTATTCTATTCTATTCTATTCTATTCTATTCTATTCTATTCTATTCTATTCTATTCTATTCTATTCTATTCTATTCTATTCTATTCTATTCTATTCTATTCTATTCTATTCTATTCTATTCTATTCTATTCTATTCTATTCTATTCTATTCTATTCTATTCGATTCTATTCTATTCTATTCTATTCTATTCTATTCTATTCTATTCTATTCTATTCTATTCTATTCTATTCTATTCTATTCTATTCTATTCTATTCTATTCTATTCTATTCTATTCTATTCTATTCTATTCTATTCTATTCTATTCTATTCTATTCTATTCTATTCTATTCTATTCTATTCTATTCTATTCTATTCTATTCTATTCTATTCTATTCTATTCTATTCTATTCTATTCTATTCTATTCTATTCTATTCTATTCTATTCTATTCTATTCTATTCTATTCTATTCTATTCTATTCTATTCTATTCTATTCTATTCTATTCTATTCTATTCTATTCTATTCTATTCTATTCTATTCTATTCTATTCTATTCTATTCTATTCTATTCTATTCTATTCTATTCTATTCTATTCTATTCTATTCTATTCTATTCTATTCTATTCTATTCTATTCTATTCTATTCTATTCTATTCTATTCTATTCTATTCTATTCTATTCTATTCTATTCTATTCTATTCTATTCTATTCTATTCTATTCTATTCTATTCTATTCTATTCTATTCTATTCTATTCTATTCTATTCTATTCTATTCTATTCTATTCTATTCTATTCTATTCTATTCTATTCTATTCTATTCTATTCTATTCTATTCTATTCTATTCTATTCTATTCTATTCTATTCTATTCTATTCTATTCTATTCTATTCTATTCTATTCTATTCTATTCTATTCTATTCTATTCTATTCTATTCTATTCTATTCTATTCTATTCTATTCTATTCTATTCTATTCTATTCTATTCTATTCTATTCTATTCTATTCTATTCTATTCTATTCTATTCTATTCTATTCTATTCTATTCTATTCTATTCTATTCTATTCTATTCTATTCTATTCTATTCTATTCTATTCTATTCTATTCTATTCTATTCTATTCTATTCTATTCTATTCTATTCTATTCTATTCTATTCTATTCTATTCTATTCTATTCTATTCTATTCTATTCTATTCTATTCTATTCTATTCTATTCTATTCTATTCTATTCTATTCTATTCTATTCTATTCTATTCTATTCTATTCTATTCTATTCTATTCTATTCTATTCTATTCTATTCTATTCTATTCTATTCTATTCTATTCTATTCTATTCTATTCTATTCTATTCTATTCTATTCTATTCTATTCTATTCTATTCTATTCTATTCTATTCTATTCTATTCTATTCTATTCTATTCTATTCTATTCTATTCTATTCTATTCTATTCTATTCTATTCTATTCTATTCTATTCTATTCTATTCTATTCTATTCTATTCTATTCTATTCTATTCTATTCTATTCTATTCTATTCTATTCTATTCTATTCTATTCTATTCTATTCTATTCTATTCTATTCTATTCTATTCTATTCTATTCTATTCTATTCTATTCTATTCTATTCTATTCTATTCTATTCTATTCTATTCTATTCTATTCTATTCTATTCTATTCTATTCTATTCTATTCTATTCTATTCTATTCTATTCTATTCTATTCTATTCTATTCTATTCTATTCTATTCTATTCTATTCTATTCTATTCTATTCTATTCTATTCTATTCTATTCTATTCTATTCTATTCTATTCTATTCTATTCTATTCTATTCTATTCTATTCTATTCTATTCTATTCTATTCTATTCTATTCTATTCTATTCTATTCTATTCTATTCTATTCTATTCTATTCTATTCTATTCTATTCTATTCTATTCTATTCTATTCTATTCTATTCTATTCTATTCTATTCTATTCTATTCTATTCTATTCTATTCTATTCTATTCTATTCTATTCTATTCTATTCTATTCTATTCTATTCTATTCTATTCTATTCTATTCTATTCTATTCTATTCTATTCTATTCTATTCTATTCTATTCTATTCTATTCTATTCTATTCTATTCTATTCTATTCTATTCTATTCTATTCTATTCTATTCTATTCTATTCTATTCTATTCTATTCTATTCTATTCTATTCTATTCTATTCTATTCTATTCTATTCTATTCTATTCTATTCTATTCTATTCTATTCTATTCTATTCTATTCTATTCTATTCTATTCTATTCTATTCTATTCTATTCTATTCTATTCTATTCTATTCTATTCTATTCTATTCTATTCTATTCTATTCTATTCTATTCTATTCTATTCTATTCTATTCTATTCTATTCTATTCTATTCTATTCTATTCTATTCTATTCTATTCTATTCTATTCTATTCTATTCTATTCTATTCTATTCTATTCTATTCTATTCTATTCTATTCTATTCTATTCTATTCTATTCTATTCTATTCTATTCTATTCTATTCTATTCTATTCTATTCTATTCTATTCTATTCTATTCTATTCTATTCTATTCTATTCTATTCTATTCTATTCTATTCTATTCTATTCTATTCTATTCTATTCTATTCTATTCTATTCTATTCTATTCTATTCTATTCTATTCTATTCTATTCTATTCTATTCTATTCTATTCTATTCTATTCTATTCTATTCTATTCTATTCTATTCTATTCTATTCTATTCTATTCTATTCTATTCTATTCTATCTATTCTATTCTATTCTATTCTATTCTATTCTATTCTATTCTATTCTATTCTATTCTATTCTATTCTATTCTATTCTATTCTATTCTATTCTATTCTATTCTATTCTATTCTATTCTATTCTATTCTATTCTATTCTATTCTATTCTATTCTATTCTATTCTATTCTATTCTATTCTATTCTATTCTATTCTATTCTATTCTATTCTATTCTATTCTATTCTATTCTATTCTATTCTATTCTATTCTATTCTATTCTATTCTATTCTATTCTATTCTATTCTATTCTATTCTATTCTATTCTATTCTATTCTATTCTATTCTATTCTATTCTATTCTATTCTATTCTATTCTATTCTATTCTATTCTATTCTATTCTATTCTATTCTATTCTATTCTATTCTATTCTATTCTATTCTATTCTATTCTATTCTATTCTATTCTATTCTATTCTATTCTATTCTATTCTATTCTATTCTATTCTATTCTATTCTATTCTATTCTATTCTATTCTATTCTATTCTATTCTATTCTATTCTATTCTATTCTATTCTATTCTATTCTATTCTATTCTATTCTATTCTATTCTATTCTATTCTATTCTATTCTATTCTATTCTATTCTATTCTATTCTATTCTATTCTATTCTATTCTATTCTATTCTATTCTATTCTATTCTATTCTATTCTATTCTATTCTATTCTATTCTATTCTATTCTATTCTATTCTATTCTATTCTATTCTATTCTATTCTATTCTATTCTATTCTATTCTATTCTATTCTATTCTATTCTATTCTATTCTATTCTATTCTATTCTATTCTATTCTATTCTATTCTATTCTATTCTATTCTATTCTATTCTATTCTATTCTATTCTATTCTATTCTATTCTATTCTATTCTATTCTATTCTATTCTATTCTATTCTATTCTATTCTATTCTATTCTATTCTATTCTATTCTATTCTATTCTATTCTATTCTATTCTATTCTATTCTATTCTATTCTATTCTATTCTATTCTATTCTATTCTATTCTATTCTATTCTATTCTATTCTATTCTATTCTATTCTATTCTATTCTATTCTATTCTATTCTATTCTATTCTATTCTATTCTATTCTATTCTATTCTATTCTATTCTATTCTATTCTATTCTATTCTATTCTATTCTATTCTATTCTATTCTATTCTATTCTATTCTATTCTATTCTATTCTATTCTATTCTATTCTATTCTATTCTATTCTATTCTATTCTATTCTATTCTATTCTATTCTATTCTATTCTATTCTATTCTATTCTATTCTATTCTATTCTATTCTATTCTATTCTATTCTATTCTATTCTATTCTATTCTATTCTATTCTATTCTATTCTATTCTATTCTATTCTATTCTATTCTATTCTATTCTATTCTATTCTATTCTATTCTATTCTATTCTATTCTATTCTATTCTATTCTATTCTATTCTATTCTATTCTATTCTATTCTATTCTATTCTATTCTATTCTATTCTATTCTATTCTATTCTATTCTATTCTATTCTATTCTATTCTATTCTATTCTATTCTATTCTATTCTATTCTATTCTATTCTATTCTATTCTATTCTATTCTATTCTATTCTATTCTATTCTATTCTATTCTATTCTATTCTATTCTATTCTATTCTATTCTATTCTATTCTATTCTATTCTATTCTATTCTATTCTATTCTATTCTATTCTATTCTATTCTATTCTATTCTATTCTATTCTATTCTATTCTATTCTATTCTATTCTATTCTATTCTATTCTATTCTATTCTATTCTATTCTATTCTATTCTATTCTATTCTATTCTATTCTATTCTATTCTATTCTATTCTATTCTATTCTATTCTATTCTATTCTATTCTATTCTATTCTATTCTATTCTATTCTATTCTATTCTATTCTATTCTATTCTATTCTATTCTATTCTATTCTATTCTATTCTATTCTATTCTATTCTATTCTATTCTATTCTATTCTATTCTATTCTATTCTATTCTATTCTATTCTATTCTATTCTATTCTATTCTATTCTATTCTATTCTATTCTATTCTATTCTATTCTATTCTATTCTATTCTATTCTATTCTATTCTATTCTATTCTATTCTATTCTATTCTATTCTATTCTATTCTATTCTATTCTATTCTATTCTATTCTATTCTATTCTATTCTATTCTATTCTATTCTATTCTATTCTATTCTATTCTATTCTATTCTATTCTATTCTATTCTATTCTATTCTATTCTATTCTATTCTATTCTATTCTATTCTATTCTATTCTATTCTATTCTATTCTATTCTATTCTATTCTATTCTATTCTATTCTATTCTATTCTATTCTATTCTATTCTATTCTATTCTATTCTATTCTATTCTATTCTATTCTATTCTATTCTATTCTATTCTATTCTATTCTATTCTATTCTATTCTATTCTATTCTATTCTATTCTATTCTATTCTATTCTATTCTATTCTATTCTATTCTATTCTATTCTATTCTATTCTATTCTATTCTATTCTATTCTATTCTATTCTATTCTATTCTATTCTATTCTATTCTATTCTATTCTATTCTATTCTATTCTATTCTATTCTATTCTATTCTATTCTATTCTATTCTATTCTATTCTATTCTATTCTATTCTATTCTATTCTATTCTATTCTATTCTATTCTATTCTATTCTATTCTATTCTATTCTATTCTATTCTATTCTATTCTATTCTATTCTATTCTATTCTATTCTATTCTATTCTATTCTATTCTATTCTATTCTATTCTATTCTATTCTATTCTATTCTATTCTATTCTATTCTATTCTATTCTATTCTATTCTATTCTATTCTATTCTATTCTATTCTATTCTATTCTATTCTATTCTATTCTATTCTATTCTATTCTATTCTATTCTATTCTATTCTATTCTATTCTATTCTATTCTATTCTATTCTATTCTATTCTATTCTATTCTATTCTATTCTATTCTATTCTATTCTATTCTATTCTATTCTATTCTATTCTATTCTATTCTATTCTATTCTATTCTATTCTATTCTATTCTATTCTATTCTATTCTATTCTATTCTATTCTATTCTATTCTATTCTATTCTATTCTATTCTATTCTATTCTATTCTATTCTATTCTATTCTATTCTATTCTATTCTATTCTATTCTATTCTATTCTATTCTATTCTATTCTATTCTATTCTATTCTATTCTATTCTATTCTATTCTATTCTATTCTATTCTATTCTATTCTATTCTATTCTATTCTATTCTATTCTATTCTATTCTATTCTATTCTATTCTATTCTATTCTATTCTATTCTATTCTATTCTATTCTATTCTATTCTATTCTATTCTATTCTATTCTATTCTATTCTATTCTATTCTATTCTATTCTATTCTATTCTATTCTATTCTATTCTATTCTATTCTATTCTATTCTATTCTATTCTATTCTATTCTATTCTATTCTATTCTATTCTATTCTATTCTATTCTATTCTATTCTATTCTATTCTATTCTATTCTATTCTATTCTATTCTATTCTATTCTATTCTATTCTATTCTATTCTATTCTATTCTATTCTATTCTATTCTATTCTATTCTATTCTATTCTATTCTATTCTATTCTATTCTATTCTATTCTATTCTATTCTATTCTATTCTATTCTATTCTATTCTATTCTATTCTATTCTATTCTATTCTATTCTATTCTATTCTATTCTATTCTATTCTATTCTATTCTATTCTATTCTATTCTATTCTATTCTATTCTATTCTATTCTATTCTATTCTATTCTATTCTATTCTATTCTATTCTATTCTATTCTATTCTATTCTATTCTATTCTATTCTATTCTATTCTATTCTATTCTATTCTATTCTATTCTATTCTATTCTATTCTATTCTATTCTATTCTATTCTATTCTATTCTATTCTATTCTATTCTATTCTATTCTATTCTATTCTATTCTATTCTATTCTATTCTATTCTATTCTATTCTATTCTATTCTATTCTATTCTATTCTATTCTATTCTATTCTATTCTATTCTATTCTATTCTATTCTATTCTATTCTATTCTATTCTATTCTATTCTATTCTATTCTATTCTATTCTATTCTATTCTATTCTATTCTATTCTATTCTATTCTATTCTATTCTATTCTATTCTATTCTATTCTATTCTATTCTATTCTATTCTATTCTATTCTATTCTATTCTATTCTATTCTATTCTATTCTATTCTATTCTATTCTATTCTATTCTATTCTATTCTATTCTATTCTATTCTATTCTATTCTATTCTATTCTATTCTATTCTATTCTATCTATTCTATTCTATTCTATTCTATTCTATTCTATTCTATTCTATTCTATTCTATTCTATTCTATTCTATTCTATTCTATTCTATTCTATTCTATTCTATTCTATTCTATTCTATTCTATTCTATTCTATTCTATTCTATTCTATTCTATTCTATTCTATTCTATTCTATTCTATTCTATTCTATTCTATTCTATTCTATTCTATTCTATTCTATTCTATTCTATTCTATTCTATTCTATTCTATTCTATTCTATTCTATTCTATTCTATTCTATTCTATTCTATTCTATTCTATTCTATTCTATTCTATTCTATTCTATTCTATTCTATTCTATTCTATTCTATTCTATTCTATTCTATTCTATTCTATTCTATTCTATTCTATTCTATTCTATTCTATTCTATTCTATTCTATTCTATTCTATTCTATTCTATTCTATTCTATTCTATTCTATTCTATTCTATTCTATTCTATTCTATTCTATTCTATTCTATTCTATTCTATTCTATTCTATTCTATTCTATTCTATTCTATTCTATTCTATTCTATTCTATTCTATTCTATTCTATTCTATTCTATTCTATTCTATTCTATTCTATTCTATTCTATTCTATTCTATTCTATTCTATTCTATTCTATTCTATTCTATTCTATTCTATTCTATTCTATTCTATTCTATTCTATTCTATTCTATTCTATTCTATTCTATTCTATTCTATTCTATTCTATTCTATTCTATTCTATCCTATTCTATTCTATTCTATTCTATTCTATTCTATTCTATTCTATTCTATTCTATTCTATTCTATTCTATTCTATTCTATTCTATTCTATTCTATTCTATTCTATTCTATTCTATTCTATTCTATTCTATTCTATTCTATTCTATTCTATTTCTATTCTATCTATTCTATTCTATTTCTATTCTATTCTATTCTATTCTATTCTATTCTATTCTATTCTATCTATTCTATTCTATTCTATTCTATTCTATTCTATTCTATTCTATTCTATTCTATTCTATTCTATTCTATTCTATTCTATTCTATTCTATTCTATTCTATTCTATTCTATTCTATTCTATTCTATTCTATTCTATTCTATTCTATTCTATTCTATTCTATTCTATTCTATTCTATTCTATTCTATTCTATTCTATTCTATTCTATTCTATTCTATTCTATTCTATTCTATTCTATTCTATTCTATTCTATTCTATTCTATTCTATTCTATTCTATTCTATTCTATTCTATTCTATTCTATTCTATTCTATTCTATTCTATTCTATTCTATTCTATTCTATTCTATTCTATTATAATCTATTCTATTCTATTCTATTTCTATTCTATTCTATTCTATTCTATTCTATTCTATTCTATTCTATTCTATTCTATTCTATTCTATTCTATTCTATTCTATTCTATTCTATTCTATTCTATTCTATTCTATTCTATTCTATTCTATTCTATTCTATTCTATTCTATTCTATTCTATTCTATTCTCTATTCTATTCTATTCTATTCTATTCTATTCTATTCTATTCTATATTCTATTCTATTCTATTCTATTCTATTCTATTCTATTCTATTCTATTCTATTCTATTCTATTCTATTCTATTCTATTCTATTCTATTCTATTCTATTCTATTCTATTCTATTCTATTCTATTCTATTCTATTCTATTCTATTCTATTCTATTCTATTCTATTCTATTCTATTCTATTCTATTCTATTCTATTCTATTCTATTCTATTCTATTCTATTCTATTCTATTCTATTCTATTCTATTCTATTCTATTCTATTCTATTCTATTCTATTCTATTCTATTCTATTCTATTCTATTCTATTCTATTCTATTCTATTCTATTCTATTCTATTCTATTCTATTCTATTCTATTCTATTCTATTCTATTCTATTCTATTCTATTCTATTCTATTCTATTCTATTCTATTCTATTCTATTCTATTCTATTCTATTCTATTCTATTCTATTCTATTCTATTCTATTCTATTCTATTCTATTCTATTCTATTCTATTCTATTCTATTCTATTCTATTCTATTCTATTCTATTCTATTCTATTCTATTCTATTCTATTTATTTCTATTCTATTCTATTCTATTCTATTCTATTCTATTCTATTCTATTCTATTCTATTCTATTCTATTCTATTCTATTCTATTCTATTCTATTCTATTCTATTCTATTCTATTCTATTCTATTCTATTCTATTCTATTTCTATTCTATTCTATTCTATTCTATTCTATTCTATTCTATTCTATTCTATTCTATTCTATTCTATTCTATTCTTCTATTCTATTCTATTCTATTCTATTCTATTCTATTCTATTCTATTCTATTCTATTCTATTCTATTCTATTCTATTCTATTCTATTCTATTCTATTCTATTCT
>CAKMJM010000064.1:0-16000 GCA_927399465.1 Sarcophaga caerulescens
AATCACGCCTATATGTAAAGCGTATAGGTATACAAAAAAAAAAAAAAAAAAAAAAAAAAAAAAAAAAACAATTAAACAGTTTTTTATTTCAACATTAATCACACACACATTAAAAAGCATTACCCTTTCACAATACATGGTACAAACTCAAAATTAAACTGAAAAAACTTGAAACTTGATCAGAATTTCAAGGTTTTTCTTTTATCATAATTTGAATTAACGTGAAAATCAAAAATAAGGAAAAATGTATAAATCCATCAGAAATAAAAACAAATAAAAAAATTATAGGAAAAAATAGTATTAGAGTTGTTAACTGATATTAATATAATTTACCAAATTTGCTTAATATTGTGAAATATATTGCAAATAAAGACTGAGAAAAAATTCAAAAAACCACTGATAGACTCTTTAAATAATAAGATCATAAACAGATACCAGATCGTTACCAGATTGTAAACAGATACCAGATCGTGAGCAGATTATAAGCAGATAGTGACCAGATCGTGAGCAGATCATAAGCAGATAGTGACCAGATCGTGAGCAGATTATAAGCAGATAGTGACCAGATCGTGAGCAGATCATAAGCAGATAGCGACCAGATCGTGAGCAGATCATAAGCAGATAGTGACCAGATCGTGAGCAGATCATAATCAGATAGTGACCAGATCATAAGCAGATAGTGATATTAAGAACGTGCAAATTCATGGTTTGTAACGAATGCAATGAAAACAAAAGTAAAATTGAAAAAGAAAGAGACGAAAGCTGTGTAATAAGAAATTATTTTTAAACACCGTTAAGAATACACTTAACCTTTTGAAAAAGGAGAATCCCGATAATATAAATGATGCTGTTAGAATTGCAAAGAAAGCTGTTCATTCTAATTTCAAAGGCAAAAGGAGATCCAATATAAGTATACCAAAAGTTATTCCATTGCCAAAAATTGGTGGCCTTCTACCATTAATTCCTGTCTAGACAGCATTATCAGCATTAGGCGGTTTAGCTACAGGTGGATCAGCTATAGTAAAAGCTATAAATAGTATAAAAATGGAAAAGAACAACTAGCAGAAGTTAACCGTCACAATAGATATATGGAATCAATTGCTATGGGAAAAGCTCTTTTTCTAAAACCATATAAAACTGGATATGGTCTCAACTATAGTCCAGCTCCAAAAAACTTTTAGAAAATCTACCCAATCGCCCGCTAACTGATTTAGTTATAAGAAAATATGGTAAGCATCTCAAATACTTTAGAGGTGTTTTCATGCGTGTTTCTTTACCTAAAAAACCATTCAAACAAGAATGTGGTGTAGTCAATTTGGATGATACAAAAGGTGCTGGAACACATTGGGTAGCATATTACAAAAATCAAAATTAAAAAGAATACTTTGATAGCTTTGGAGACTTACAACCACCACTTGAGATTGTCAACTACTTAAAATTTCCCATTGACTATAATTATGAACGAAAACAAAAATTTAATACATTTAATTGTGGGCACTTGTGTTTAAAATTTTTATTCAATAAATATAAATTGAAATGAAATAGAAAAATTGTTTAATTTATATACATATAATATATTTTTTTCTTTATTAATTCATATTATTTTGTACATTACATTTCTTATGAACTACTTAATCTATATATTTACATTTAAAAACATTTCATCATCATCATCGTCTTGCATAAATTCTCTACATACATTTAAATTTGATGATGATGATGTTGATGGAGAATTTATTTTATAATGTCCCCATGCATATGTATTGATACCATTTTCTTTAATATATCTCTTATCATCTAAATAACTTAATGTTAGTTTACTAATATTTTGTGTATAAATTTGATGTACCTTAGATCTAAATATATACATTGTGTCATAGTATAATTTTTTCTCTAATAAACATTTTCTAAAGTCATTTATACTTAATTTTTTAGTTACACATTGTTTAACACCTTTAATTTTTTTAATTTCCGTATCAACTCTATCAATTTTTACTGAATACATTTTAGCTCTTAAACCAATGAATTCTTTAATATTTTTACCATTACACTCATCCTTCATCATCCCTAATACTTTTTTATTAATTTGCGGAAAATTATATGGATTGTCTTTTGAATACGCAGATGTATCAAAATGTGTACTAATATCATTTTTTATATCACTATATAGATCATCTGTTTTAATGTCGTAAATAAAGGAATCAGTATCCATGTAATTGAGTTGAAGGTTTTCACAATATTTAGGTTTTATATAATCATAATGAAAACTATACATTTTCCATTTGGATATTTCTAAAACTGAAAAACCAATATAAATTGGTTTATTATATTCCGTTTTAGTTCTATTCATTTGGATGGCATGCATATTTTCATGAATTTTAAGTGAACTATGGAAATTAGGTTTAGCAATAAGAGCTCTAGCACCTAATTTTTTACCTCTACTCTCCCATTCACATACTATTTTAATGTCTTTCCTTTTATCAACATTTTCCATAGTTTTTCCATATACAGCATTATTTAACAATTTAAAAAAATTTTGTTCAAATGAATTTTTAGCTAGTGTTCTATAATGATTATTCAAATCAATATATTTCTTTAACCAATCAGACTGACTAAACTCAAGAATTCTATGAATTTTTTTCAAAATCAAACCATGTTGTAAGCATTGTTGTAGGTTTCTATAATGTATAATATAGTTTTTCTTATCATTCAGATCTGTTATTAATTTTCGCTGTTTCATGTTTTCAATTTTCTTATTCTCCGCACAAAATGGTAAATCATTATGATAGTCGTGTAATGTCGATGGATATTCTAGATCTACTTCTAATATATAACCCAATGGAGAATCCTCTTCTATACTATTAACATTAAAATTTTCAAAATTTTCAACCCATTTAAAATTTTTATATGGAAGGTATTTTGACATTGCATAACCATATAAATTATTTACATCTAAATATATTATATAATTTGATTCCTTGTTAGAATCATAATCACTAATATATTTATTATTAGCTATTGAATATCTGTTAGAACATTGAACAATACCTCCCCTGATACCTCGAAGAACAAAATTGTATATATTAATATCAGTTAACAACTCTAATTCTATTTCAGTTGTTTTCAACATTGCATCCCACGATAGACCAGGAGTAGTATAATATTGACAGGGATCTAAATTATAAATGTTTTTACATACTTGTCGGAAATTTTCAAATATGTCACAGAGTAAAAGAACGTCTACCTTTAAATATAAAAGTAAATAATCCTTTAATGTTATACATTTAAATGTCTTCCATACTTTTTGAGCATGTTCATAATTCTCTACACTACACAACTCGTTAGTTAATTTATTAAAGAAAACTGAAATGGGAGGCAGTTGAGTTTCATTGAGACGATTTTCAGAATCTAAATAGTCGTACGGAAAGACACCTTTACGTTTCATTAAATTGAATTCTTCATCATTTGAGTAGCTTGATTTTACTATAGTTAAATCGTTTTCGGATAAATAAGTTGCTAATGTCTCTAAACTAGATGGCATAAATCTAAATGAATCGAGAAAACGTAACTCAATAGTTTGTTTTTCATTTACAGTAATTCTTTTTGATATGGATACATAAAGTTCCTTATTTAAAGGTATAATATTTATATCACCTTCAATAGATGAAAGCTCTCTAATAAACAAGTGACAATCATATGCTGAAAGATTATGAAAAAATATAGGAATGAAATTCGCAATTTGATATTCTAAATTACACTTGTTATGAGCAGCACCTCTATATTCACCGGTTAGATGACAATGGTCAGCTACCTTATCTTTATTTGATAAAATTTTTTTACAAATATGACAAGTCTTGCTTTCATAATGTTGTATCTGTTGAAGTGGCGTTAAGGAATTCATAGGTTTAATAACACTTAGATGTTCAGTGTACATATCTAAAATATCGTTAACTAAGCTTTTAAAAAAATGTTGTGGTGCATTATTACCTGTTAGGGATTCTATAATTTTTTTTATAAATTGATAACATGATAATTTTAGTATTTATGTACTTTAATTACATGTGAAAGTAGAATCCTTTTGGTTGTATTTTATTTGTTATATATTGGAACTGTATACATTATTAATTTAGATAAGAAAAATTAATTATTTCAATTATTTATTTCTGTGCATATTTACCCAATTTTACTTATACATTTAAAAAAAAAAAAAAAAAAGAAAAAAAGAAATTACATTGTTTACATCAACATGTAATTTTGGGTTCCTGTCTACGCTTATATTGTAACAGCTTAATGGTTAATTGACATTTAAAAGTATTTAGGGTAATACTGGAGAATACGAAAAATAATCGGTGGTGACTTATTAAATGTACACACATGCATATTATCAAAAGCTTCATTTTACTTTACACAACCTTCAATCTTTCTTTTTTTCATGTGATCTTCAATAAATCAGACGTGTCTTAAATTATTTTTTTAAACTCAAGATAAACGTTTTCTATGGTGTAAGAAAAAAAAATTATAAATTCTAAAATATTTTTTTTTTAAGTCATTTCGAGTAAAATTGTCAAAAATTATAAAATTTATTTTATTTCACGAATATAATCATCAAGGTAATAAAATTGTCAGTGATAATTTAGAGCCTTAATTAACATAGGTAATTTCATTTAGGTATAGTGATCATAACCTTAATTCTAAGGCACACATGTTAACTAGTAGCCCACTATAGCTTCGATTGATCTGGTCAGCACAATATTTTCTTAAAAGTAAACTGTGTGTAATATTTCATTAAGAAAGGTAATCAATCTAAAGTGTTCTTTTATTAAATGTGAGTGTTTTACATTAAAACTACATTTGCACACAGATCGTACACAGCTCCAGAAGATCAATCCTATATAGCGAATTAAAAGAGAAGTTGAAAGGGCACCAATTGTTTCCACCACCACTGTATTGCTAATTACGCACTAAATAAAATTGAACAATTAAAAGCTTATAGTGACGTCACGTACAACCGAAAGTGAACCATAAAATTATAAGAAGACACAGAAGGAAAAAGTGCAAAAACCAAAATTGGTAGGAAGGTTACCTACTTTCATTCCTACAAAAACGTATGCACCGAAATAGTTCAATACACGTTGTATAATACATCAAACTACTCTAATACCTCAGAATAATCAGACCTATATTGATGTCCATAAAATCTGTAACCTCAGTAAATTACAAATTGTCAGATCCAAATCTTCTTCCCTAAATTAGAAAAGCTATGTGTTCATGGATACCATCTAAGAAAACTTTACATCTTCATTAAATATTTTTGTAAATGAATATGTGCATACAATAGTATTAATTTCTTTTAAATTACATTTCATGTAAAATCAAAGTAAAATTCATATGCAGGTATTTAAACGCATTTAATTATAATTACATATAATTCTAGTATGGTATGTATACTTAAATTTACATGTAAAGTTTTAGTTATATAATTGATATATGCAACAATTTAATTTTTATCAGCCCTAATATTATAAACCAACTGAATGCAGATGTTCGAAGAGGCCTCTACGTCATCAAACCAGCATTGTAAGTTGAAAGTCACAACAACGAAACTACAAGTTTGGTGAGTGATCATAATTAATTGTTTTTTTTTATTGTCTGCATATTTTTTTTTCTTTAATATAATTGTACTCACAAAAGCAACAACAAGCGAAATAATTTTTATTGAATTTATTTGCCTAAGCTTTTGGGTTTATCTCTTACGGAAGTAACTTAAAAGGGTTAATTCGTAAATCTAAACCTTGTTCTTGCTTTTGACTAATTTGTAATATTAAATATTTCTTTGGATAATAACTCCACATAGTTTAGTTTCTAAGAAGTCTGTTACGATAATTACGTTTTTTTTTTACTTCAATTCAAATGAAATGAATAATTTCGTACTAATGTACATCAGTTTTTTTTATGAATCTTTTATTTCACACATTTCTATATTGTTTAGATTAATTAAACTTAATGATATTTTGTCATTTATAATATTAAGTTATACCTACAATATTTTTAGATTTTTTTTTTTTAATTTTTTTTTATGTTATGAATAAATATTGAATTAATATGAATTGCTAAAACTTTACTAATTGAGGAATGATACTAAATGACATGAAGGTTCACTAACTTCGATACTCTCACCAAAATGGGGTAATCTTTTCAAAATCACAAGTGTATTGGTTACCATAGGTGTAAATTAGGGTGGGAAAAATGCACTTAAAGAGACTAACATCTGCTCTATTCACATAGGTTGGAATATTATATAAAATTTTGAATATTTGTGATTTGTGATATTGCTCAGTAATTGATGGTGGTTTTTTTTTATTGAATGGCATGAAGTACATTTTCTATGCTTACGCTTATTTTGTAAGATTTGGTGTAAGAACCACACCACAGCCGACAGAGCTAGTCGATGGAACACCAGCATGCCGCCGACACTAAATTTTACAAATCTTCAATCACTTGAAAGTATCCTAGGCGTAACATAGATGGCGCCCAACGCACGGAGCTGTATTAATATTTTCATATATTAAAACGCTTCTTATTCCTTATGATTTATTTATTTACAACTTGTTTATAAATCTCACAATATTCATTATTTCTAATTTTCCAACTTTATCTCCGAAAATAGTGATTTTAGTCGAAATTTTAAAATTTGTCTATCACATTTTCATAACTCTCCTTTTGAAAACTTGATTTCTTTAGTAAAGTTTAGAACTTTGTAAGTCACAAATCTTTTGTTTAATAACAGAAAATTTGTTTGTAATGAAGTACCTTATCTTGACTATTGAAATATGATCAAAAATTTGTTATAGAGTCCAAAACTTTTCGAGTGTTAATATTTAAGTTTATGTTGCATATAACTAAATTTTTTTTTCAAATTAAAATTGCAAACCGCATATTTTTAAGAAAAAATGTGAGAGTTTCTATTTGTAATTTTCATGAGGCAATACAAAAAGCCTTGTTTTTAGTCTTTCGAACAATGTCTATAAAATTATACGATAAAGTTTTAATCGCCTGTTCGAAGAGAGTATCATAGTGTGACCAAAATGTTTAGTTAGTTGAATTCCTCAATAAATTATGATCTTGAAATCTTATATTCTTTTTTTTTGTGAATTATATTTATACACACATTTTTTTGTCTTTATTTAAAATATATAAAGAAGGAAGAAAACAATAATTAGTGGGCTATAAATTCTTCTCTTAAAGCTTTTTTTTTATATCATGAGTTATAATTTTCGTAGTTCTATACGAAGTTCAAATAATAGTCAGAGCTCTTCTAGAAGTAGAGGTAAAGTAGTTACGACCCCAAATATTCCATTAGAGGATCAAAACCCTCTTAGTTCTCGACCAAAAGTTCTTCATACTCCACCACGAAAAAACTCTGTGGAAATTAATCGTACTGTTGTTAATTTGAATAGTCAGTTTGACGATATCGCACTCCAACAGAGTAATCAAAGTTCTGATTCAGATTCTACAAACACACTCCCTACGTCTTCTCAGCAAGCTATTTCTCACACGCAATCTGCAACCAGTTCTTCTTCTGAAAAAACTCAAGGACAGTTGCTTGAGGAATCATTTCAGAACATAAAGCAATCATCTCTTGAAGATTTATTAGTTCCTTCTGGATTTATTGATAATCAGGCTAGAATTTTGTCCCATTTAAACATGGATGCCAATACTAATGCTAATAATGAAAATGTTCAAAATTCACAGAATTCGACGGTAAATTCCATAGAGTCTCTAATTTCAATGCTTCAGCAAACAATTAGGTCCACTCAAGAAGAAATGCGAAGTGAACTTACGGCTATAAGACAATCAATTTCAAGTATTTCTTCTACTTCTAGTGAACCAACCATACCCACTGCTTGTTATGTTCAAAACACTCCCCACAATTCTAACCTTTCAAATACTTCGATTGTTAGTACTAAATTCGAAAAATGGAAAATCAATTTCGATGGTACTGGTAGCGTATCAGATTTTCTATTTAAAATAGATACCTTGTGTGAAAGAACACAATGTAGTCGTGAACATTTGATGGCAAATTTTCATATATTTTTAAGTGGAAAAGCAGAATCTTGGTTCTGGAATTTTATTAAACAAAATCGTAATGCTCAATATTCTCTCCTTAAGAGTTCAATAACAGAAGAATTTGGTTATCTAGAAACCGATCACGATGTTCTACTTCGTCTATCAACTCGTAAACAACAGCATAAAGAGTCTTACGACGATTTCCATGCTTGTGTAGTATCTATGAATTCTCGCATGAGAGAACCGATCGCTGAGAAAACTCTTATAGATATACTTAAGCGTAATGTTAATACCAATTTAAAATTAATGCTGTTTAATACAGTACCCAAAACTCTGCACGAGTTGAGAGATTTGGCCAGAAATGCGGAAAAAGTTTTAAAGGAAACAAAAGTTCCTTTTCCGACCGTTAGTAATACTCGTCAAGTAAATGAAATGGAAATTATTGATAATGAGGAAGATTTGAATAGTGAATTTGTTACTGATCCACAGGTTGAGGCTTTACAGCTTCCTTGCCGTATTACAAAGACAGATTATTCTAAAATAAAATGTTGGAATTGCCTTAATTTCGGCCATTCATATATATACTGTCCAGAGGATACTAGACATCTTTTCTGCTTTAAATGTGGGCAGAGAGGTGTAAATACGACAAAATGTACAAATTCTCATCTGGGAAACCGGAAACAGAGCGAGATGGCTACCGGGGACTCTCGTTCGAAACCCCAGACCCCGAGTTTACAGTAACTCAACCGATGACTCCTCCACCGGAGGACGATTCAAGGACTTTGATTTTAACTAACAATCATAGTTCCAAAATTTTTAAAAATTTAGATTTCACATACATACCAACAAAAACTATTCATTCTTGTAGATCCCGATATAAGAAACGTAAATTTTATAGAACTTTAATTGAATCTTCTACATTATCTAATGATTCTGATGACCGACCATTTGCCAATGTTTCAATTCTTGGTGAAAACCTTTATGGGCTCTTAGACTCGGGAGCAAGTGTGTCAGTGTTAGGTAAAGATGGCATGGAATTTATAACACGTCACAATATTGCCTTGAAACCCTTTAAGTCTTTTGTATCCACTGCCAATGGCTCAAAACAAAAGGTTTATGGCTACTGTGAACTTCCTGTTACATATAAGAGTGTAACAAAGCCTATAAACTTCTATGTCGTTCCTTCACTTTTCCAATCCCTTTATTTGGGAACCGATTTCTGGAGAGCTTTTGCAATAGCTCCCCATGTAGTTCCCATAATTGAGTCATTAGACGTTGATACTATTGACGAAGATTTACATTTTCATGAATTGTCCCCAGAAAAGAAACTAAAACTTGAGGCTGTAATACAGGAATTCCCTTCCTTTGAAAAACAAGGCCTGGGTTGTACTAGCTTAATGAAACACCATATTGACACAGGAGATGCCGCCCCCATAAAGTGTCGACATTATCCCCTTTCACCGCCACGTCAGGCTGAAGTATACAAGGAGCTAGACAGACTTCTTGAAATGGGTGTCATCGAGGAGTCAAACTCCCCATGGTGCTTCCCGATTGTCAATGTAAGAAAACCCGGCAAAGTGCGCCTTTGTTTAGACTCAAGGAAGTTAAATGAGGTCACGAAAAAAGACTCATACCCCCTTCCACATATCAATGGGTTGTTAAGTAGATTGAAAGATACTCACTTTATAAGTGGTATTGATCTAAAAGATGCTTTTTTCCAGATTCCTCTCACCGAATCCTCTAAGGAGAAAACAGCTTTCGCGGTACCAGGTAGACCCCTCTATCATTATAGAGTCATGCCCTTCGGGCTTTGTAATGGTCCGCAGGCGATGAGTAGGTTAATGGACAAGACCATTCCATCTAAGCTTAGGGAGAATGTATTCATCTACTTAGATGATCTACTGGTTTGCAGCTCTAACTTCGAAAATCATTTGGATTTGTTGCGACAGGTAGCAAAATGTTTGCGAAATGCAGGGCTAACTATAAACGTCCATAAAAGCAAGTTCTGTCAGAACGAAATCAGGTATCTTGGATACCGTATTGGAAATGGCTGTTTAAAAGTTGATCCCGATAAAGTGGCAGCTATTAGGGACTTTCCTTTGCCGAAATCTCCTCGACAATTACGTCGGTTTATAGGGATGGCCAATTGGTACCGTTCGTTTATAGGCAATTTTGCCAATATGGCCGGACCATTGACTGATTGCCTTCGTAAAAATAATGGCCCTTTTCAACTAACTCCACTAGCTTTGGAATCCTTTGAGCAAATCAAAACTGCTCTTTCTAGTGCACCCGTGCTGGCACAGCCAGATTTCTCAAAAGAATTTGTAGTGCAGTGTGATGCATCAAGAGTCGGTGTTGGTGGAGTGTTGTATCAATTTGATGAGGAAGGCAGGGAACGACCAATATCATTTGTTTCGCAAAAACTTAACCGTGCACAACGAAATTACACGGTAACAGAGTTAGAGTGTCTGGCCGCTGTTTTTTGTGTTAAAAAGTTCAGGCCTTATATTGAAGGACTACCGTTTAAGATCATCACTGACCACTCAAGTTTAAAATGGTTGATGTCCCAGAAGGACTTGAGTGGCAGGCTCGCAAGGTGGAGTTTAAAACTCCAGGGGTTTGATTTTAAAATGGAGCACCGTAAGGGCTCACTGAACGTTGTCCCAGATACACTCTCACGATTTGACATTGATGAAATAAAGATTGACCATAGTTTTCCCGAGATTCCATTAACATCAGATGAGTTTAAAAGTTCGGAGTACCAAAATTTGATTAAAACGGTATCCGGAAATAAAGATAATCTTCCCGATTTGATTTTGTCTAACAATCTTGTTTACAAAAGAGTTAAATTTCGACAAGGTGTGTCAGATGAAGAGGAAAGTCTTTGGAGACTGTGGTTGCCTCAGTCCTTAATAGATACGGCAATTAAGTTGGCTCATAATTCTAATTGTCATGGTGGATATTTTAAAACACTCTCTCGTTTAAGGGAAAAATATTTTTGGCCCTCCATGGCTAGAGACGTAAGGGATTTCGTTGGTAAGTGTGACGACTGCAAAATGATTAAGGCACCAAACCAAATTCTTCGTCCACCTATGGGTGAAGCCTTCATAACAGTCCGTCCATTTCAACGTCTCTATTGCGACTTTCTTGGCCCTTATCCATGTTCAAGATCTAAAAATACTATTTTATTTATCGTTATTGATCATTTCACCAAGTTTCTGTTTTTAGTTCCTCTAAAATCCGCTACATCACTTAATGTTATAAATTTTCTTCAAAATAGCCTTTTTAATACCTTTGGTGTTCCGCAATATCTACATAGTGATAACGGAAAACAGTTTATCTCTAAGGATATGCAAGAATTTCTTAATCTCTATGGAATAACCCACATTAGGACAGGTCTTTATTCACCACAAGCAAACGTTTCAGAGCGTTCGAATAGAGAAGTTATTTCAAAAATACGATATTATTTGAAAAATGAATCCAATCACCTTAACTGGGACCAGTGTGTCCCACATATATTAAGTGTCTTGCGAAGTGATTATCAAACATCTATTCAATGCTCTCCTTATTATGCCTTATTTGGCCAAAATATGTGTTTACATGGATCTACATATCCACTATTAGATAAATTGAATATGCTACAGGATGATACTATTGTACATCGTGTTGATAAAATGAATCACGTAAGGAAAAAAATTTCACATAATTTGGAATTGGCACATCAAAAATCCACTAAAACCTATAATACACGTTCAAAGGAAATAACATATCGAATTGGCCAGGAAGTCTTTAGAAAGAATCACATTCAAAGTAATTTCGGAAACGCAATTAATTCCAAATTTTGTCCAAAATATTTAAAATGCAGGATTCGCAATAAAGTGGGCAATTCCCTTTATGAAATTGAAGACAACCAGGGTAAATATATAGGTCGTTATCATGCTGCTGATTTACGTCCATAAGCTAAACTTACTATGTATTGCCCGGCTTTCGTGGGTCGAGCCACACTAGAAGAATCAAAGGATAAATTCTAGAATCCTTTCTCCTGTTCTTCATTCTATCAGAGATTTCATGACGAAGCAGGTTTGTTAGGGATTCTATAATTTTTTTTATAAATTGATAACATGATAATTTTAGTATTTATGTACTTTAATTACATGTGAAAGTAGAATCCTTTTGGTTGTATTTTATTTGTTATATATTGGAACTGTATACATTATTAATTTAGATAAGAAAAATTAATTATTTCAATTATTTATTTCTGTGCATATTTACCCAATTTTACTTATACATTTAAAAAAAAAAAAAAAAAAGAAAAAAAGAAATTACATTGTTTACATCAACATGTAATTTTGGGTTCCTGTCTACGCTTATATTGTAACAGCTTAATGGTTAATTGACATTTAAAAGTATTTAGGGTAATACTGGAGAATACGAAAAATAATCGGTGGTGACTTATTAAATGTACACACATGCATATTATCAAAAGCTTCATTTTACTTTACACAACCTTCAATCTTTCTTTTTTTCATGTGATCTTCAATAAATCAGACGTGTCTTAAATTATTTTTTTAAACTCAAGATAAACGTTTTCTATGGTGTAAGAAAAAAAAATTATAAATTCTAAAATATTTTTTTTTTAAGTCATTTCGAGTAAAATTGTCAAAAATTATAAAATTTATTTTATTTCACGAATATAATCATCAAGGTAATAAAATTGTCAGTGATAATTTAGAGCCTTAATTAACATAGGTAATTTCATTTAGGTATAGTGATCATAACCTTAATTCTAAGGCACACATGTTAACTAGTAGCCCACTATAGCTTCGATTGATCTGGTCAGCACAATATTTTCTTAAAAGTAAACTGTGTGTAATATTTCATTAAGAAAGGTAATCAATCTAAAGTGTTCTTTTATTAAATGTGAGTGTTTTACATTAAAACTACATTTGCACACAGATCGTACACAGCTCCAGAAGATCAATCCTATATAGCGAATTAAAAGAGAAGTTGAAAGGGCACCAATTGTTTCCACCACCACTGTATTGCTAATTACGCACTAAATAAAATTGAACAATTAAAAGCTTATAGTGACGTCACGTACAACCGAAAGTGAACCATAAAATTATAAGAAGACACAGAAGGAAAAAGTGCAAAAACCAAAATTGGTAGGAAGGTTACCTACTTTCATTCCTACAAAAACGTATGCACCGAAATAGTTCAATACACGTTGTATAATACATCAAACTACTCTAATACCTCAGAATAATCAGACCTATATTGATGTCCATAAAATCTGTAACCTCAGTAAATTACAAATTGTCAGATCCAAATCTTCTTCCCTAAATTAGAAAAGCTATGTGTTCATGGATACCATCTAAGAAAACTTTACATCTTCATTAAATATTTTTGTAAATGAATATGTGCATACAATAGTATTAATTTCTTTTAAATTACATTTCATGTAAAATCAAAGTAAAATTCATATGCAGGTATTTAAACGCATTTAATTATAATTACATATAATTCTAGTATGGTATGTATACTTAAATTTACATGTAAAGTTTTAGTTATATAATTGATATATGCAACAATTTAATTTTTATCAGCCCTAATATTATAAACCAACTGAATGCAGATGTTCGAAGAGGCCTCTACGTCATCAAACCAGCATTGTAAGTTGAAAGTCACAACAACGAAACTACAAGTTTGGTGAGTGATCATAATTAATTGTTTTTTTTTATTGTCTGCATATTTTTTTTTCTTTAATATAATTGTACTCACAAAAGCAACAACAAGCGAAATAATTTTTATTGAATTTATTTGCCTAAGCTTTTGGGTTTATCTCTTACGGAAGTAACTTAAAAGGGTTAATTCGTAAATCTAAACCTTGTTCTTGCTTTTGACTAATTTGTAATATTAAATATTTCTTTGGATAATAACTCCACATAGTTTAGTTTCTAAGAAGTCTGTTACGATAATTACGTTTTTTTTTTACTTCAATTCAAATGAAATGAATAATTTCGTACTAATGTACATCAGTTTTTTTTATGAATCTTTTATTTCACACATTTCTATATTGTTTAGATTAATTAAACTTAATGATATTTTGTCATTTATAATATTAAGTTATACCTACAATATTTTTAGATTTTTTTTTTTTAATTTTTTTTTATGTTATGAATAAATATTGAATTAATATGAATTGCTAAAACTTTACTAATTGAGGAATGATACTAAATGACATGAAGGTTCACTAACTTCGATACTCTCACCAAAATGGGGTAATCTTTTCAAAATCACAAGTGTATTGGTTACCATAGGTGTAAATTAGGGTGGGAAAAATGCACTTAAAGAGACTAACATCTGCTCTATTCACATAGGTTGGAATATTATATAAAATTTTGAATATTTGTGATTTGTGATATTGCTCAGTAATTGATGGTGGTTTTTTTTTATTGAATGGCATGAAGTACATTTTCTATGCTTACGCTTATTTTGTAAGATTTGGTGTAAGAACCACACCACAGCCGACAGAGCTAGTCGATGGAACACCAGCATGCCGCCGACACTAAATTTTACAAATCTTCAATCACTTGAAAGTATCCTAGGCGTAACATACCATTGTAAATTTTAAAAATATTTAAATCTGAATTATATGAACATTTAATATAATAACTATAAGCAAATGGAATATGCTTTTGTACTGATTTAACATTTGTTGAATTTTGTACATTAATTGATTCTAGAATACATTCAAAATCAGCATATACAACAAAAGGCACATCTAATTGTTTTTTAAAATTTTTATAACTAAGCATACTGTTTTCTATACTAGGCATTTTAGTTACCATCTTATTACATTCTTTTTTATGATTATCCAAAGATGACTCATTATGGAAATGTATTAAACACGTATTACATACATGTATCTTATGTTGATGTTTTGTTATTTGACTTTTGATTAATCTGTAAATATAAAGGAAAAAATTAATTAGTACAAGTTTTTAAAATATTTCTTTCTTTATATTTACCTTGATATATTTTTAATCCATACATAATGGAGTTTTTCACCATCTTCCAATAACAGCAAGTTTATGTGTTTAGATTTTTCCTGCTGGGAAAAATAATATGGACCGACTATATTATTCTCATTATCTAACGCAAACACATTAACACTCAATTCAGGATTGTTGGTCTCAAATACTTTTATCTGATTAACAGGAAGCGGAAAGTTCAAGCTCTTGAAATTTAATTCAATATTATTCTCCAGCCTTATGATTTCATCTTCAATATTAACAACATTATAGGACGTCATTCTATTTGAATTCTCTGTCATTGGATATAATGCTGATATTATTGCCCATTTGAAACAATACTCATCATTATTTTCAACATTAATGCATGCATGCTTTCTCTGTATTTCCGGTGGTAGGGCGATGTGTTGGGAACCTTTTATACATTTATATTGATTAATGTTTATCTCAAGACGTGATATTTCAATTAATGCCCAACCGCTGTCACGCTCTTGAAATTCACTCATCTTTTTAATTATAACATCACATTGCTCGTTGTAAGTATTAAGAATGTCATCACTTGTTGAATATATACTAAGAATATTCATTTTAGTCTGATGAGACTTTATTTCAATCATACAATTATCTTCATCATCCTTTATTAAGATATATTCACAAAACAGTTCCATGTTGAATTTTATGCTTTCATATTTTTTAATCACATCACTTAATAATTTAATTATTTTGTTTCTGATTTCCGTTAAAAAGTTTTCAGGTATTAAATTATTTTTGTTATTGTTTCCAATTAAATATGTGATAATTCTATTATTAAACGATGATTTTATGCATTTAACACCATCAACATCCAAACCATTGTCTGGTTTCTCAGCACATTTAAGTTTATGTTTATTTGTCCTTTT
>CAKMJM010000065.1:0-24578 GCA_927399465.1 Sarcophaga caerulescens
TATTCTATTCTATTCTATTCTATTCTATTCTATTCTATTCTATTCTATTCTATTCTATTCTATTCTATTCTATTCTATTCTATTCTATTCTATTCTATTCTATTCTATTCTATTCTATTCTATTCTATTCTATTCTATTCTATTCTATTCTATTCTATTCTATTCTATTCTATTCTATTCTATTCTATTCTATTCTATTCTATTCTATTCTATTCTATTCTATTCTATTCTATTCTATTCTATTCTATTCTATTCTATTCTATTCTATTCTATTCTATTCTATTCTATTCTATTCTATTCTATTCTATTCTATTCTATTCTATTCTATTCTATTCTATTCTATTCTATTCTATTCTATTCTATTCTATTCTATTCTATTCTATTCTATTCTATTCTATTCTATTCTATTCTATGTGGTGAACGATTAGAAAAATAAGAAAAATTTTCTTATTCTCTTCTTCTGCCTAAATAATATTGATCGCTGTCAAAAAGTTAGTTTCGTTCAAAATGTGTTGCCACATTGGCTTTTGACATGTATGGAATTGCCAAAATTATTCACATTATTGCCAACGTTTAATTTATATGACAGGGATGTTGCTATTGGTGAAGAGGACGAATGTGATTAAATAATTATTAAATATGTTATAATTGTGCTGAAAGAGAGGGAAAGGAAGAAAACAAATTAATAAAGAAACCCAATTGCTTGTGAATATTTATAATTGTAAATATGGCATTAAACGAATGCAATGTCATACATATTGTTATCAATATTCGGCCGGTCAATTCGTAATGTTGCCATTTACTGATCAAAGATTTGGCATGCAACCCTACTTAACGATAAAGTGCCACACCCTTTCGTTCTATTCAAGTCAATTCTTCTCAAAAATTGACTTAAGCGTGAGTATTGCGAAAAACGGGCTCTTTTTCATTTCGACAGTCATCTTTTCCTAACTTCACCAGCATCAGCACCATTATATACAATGCAACATCCGTAGAGGAAATCTCACTAACCTCAACATCTGTATCAAGTTCTTTTTCATTTCGACAGTCATCCTTTCCTAACTTCACCAGCATCAGCACCATTATATACAATGCAACATCCATAGAGGAAATCTCACTTAACCTCAACATCTGTAACAGTATTTATATTCATCTTTACCTAACCTCCTCAACATCTGTAACCGCATTTATATTCATCTTTACCTAACCTCCTCAACATCTGTAACAGCCTTTATATTCATCTTTACCTAACCTCCTCAACATCTGTAACATCATTTATATTCATCTTTACCTTAACCTACAAATAACATCAATGCAACATCCATAGAGGAAATCTCACTTAACCTCAACATCTGTAACAGTATTTATATTCATCTTTACCTAACCTCCTCAACATCTGTAACAGCATTTATATTCATCTTTACCTAACCTCCTCAACATCTGTAACAGCATTTATATTCATCTTTACCTTAACCTACAAACAACATCAATGCAACATCCATAGAGGAAATCTCACTTAACCTCAACATCTGTAACAGCATTTATATTCATCTTTACCTAACCTCAACATCTGTATTAGCATCCATATTCATCTTTACGTTAACCTACAAACAACATCAATGCAACATCCATAGACGAAATCTACCTAACCTCAACATCTGTATTAGCATCCATATTCATCTTTACCTTAACCTACAAACAACATCAATGCAACATCCATAGACGAAATCTACCTAACCTCAACATATGTATCAGCACCAAATATTCAGCTTTGCCTAACCTTCAAACAACGGCAACATCATCCGTACAACTATAGAGATAGACATCACTAGACCGGAACTTCCACATAACCTCAAACGGCAACCGACACAACTTTATTCAACAGAACCAGTTTACACCAACAATAGGTTTTTCTTTTTTTTAACGTAGTCTAGAAGCCTTCCTAGATATTTATCTATGCAAGATATATATGTAACTACTTCCTTCCATTGTAGACACCAGCATCAACACGAGGAGGCCTCATCGTAGCACTGCTGTAATGGGGGTAAGTCGGAAATCATTATGTTAATCTATTATTTTTCCAATATCTTGCATATATAGATCACATTATCTCTTTTTTCAAATATTCAGTGAATATTATTTTTACTTAAATCTTACATAAATATCACATTATCTTTGTTCCTAATATTCAGTGAATATTGTTTGTGCAAAAGTCTTGCCTGAATATTAGATTATCTCTTTTTCAAATATTCAGTGAATATTATTTTTACTTAAATCTTACATAAATATCACATTATCTTTGTTCCTAATATTCAGTGAATATTGTTTGTACAGAAATCTTGCCTGAATATTAGATTATCTCTTTTTCAAATATTCAGTGAATATTATTTTTACCAAAGTCTTACATAAATATCACATTATCTTTGTTCCTAATATTCGGTGAATATTGTTTGTACAAAAATCTTGCCTGAATATTAGATTATCTCTTTTTCAAATACTCAGTGAATCTTATTTTTACCAAAGTCTTACATAAATATCACATTATCTTTGTTCCTAATATTCGGTGAATATTGTTTGTACAAAAATCTTGCCTGAATATTAGATTATCTCTTTTTCAAATACTCAGTGAATCTTATTTTTACCAAAGTCTTACATAAATATCACATTATCTTTTAATCTTCAGTGAATATTATTGTTATCAAAATCTTACATATTATTTTTTTTTCCTATTGTTCAGTGAATATTATTTTTATTAGAATATCTAGCATATATGTATATTATATTATCTTTTTTTCCCAATACTCAGTTATTATTTTGTTTAAGATAACTTGAATATATATAAACCCTATTATTAATGGTATTTGATCTATTTGTTTTGTCACCTTGGCAACTGAATTTTATAATTATTTTTTTTAATAAACTTTGTTAATATGCAAATGAGTTGTTAAGGAATATCGTTAATTCTCTTATATGGGGTAGCTGAGGCAGGATAGTTGAATTAGGGATCCTACTAATCAACCTTACGCTTTTAGGATACAGGTTTTAGGGAGGGTTATGAAGCGTGGTTTCTCAAGACACCAGAGAAACCTACTGGCGAGTAGAATTAATTAACACCTGTTCATATTTCACATTAATAGTATAGTAGGGGCTTTATATTTTGTTTTTTTTGATCTATACTATTGGGACCACGTAGAGTAAATATAATAATTGAACAACTAGGGAGTCTTTATAAAAATACCTTGTAATGGAACAGAGGCGGCTAAACTAGGTCACGAACCCCCCCACCCGACTGATAGCTAGCAATCATAGGCTCCCGCAGACCTGCTTTAGTCCGATCCTTTATGAACGGATACATACCTTTGTGTGTGTATCTAATAAAACTAGTCGACATCTTTTGTGTACATTACATAATAAATAATATGGCGCCCAACATGGGGCATAGGTAATATGACCTGCACAATACATAATAAATAATATGGCGCCCAACGTGAGGCTAGAATCTTAAAGTTTGTTTTGAGGTTTTAGTCTCCAGAAAATTTTTTTTTTAATTTTTTTTTTAGAGTTCAAATTTTTTTTTTTTTTTGTGAGATTGTTAATGGTAATGTAGTACAGGAACTATCTCGCAGATAATTGATGTACATATTCAGGAATTTAGGTATTTGAGGAATATAAGTTCGAGTATCCTAACCGAATATCAATGCATCAATCTTTTTGTTGGGATGGGGAAGTATTACATTGTTGTTATTAATTTCATCGAAATTTGCAGTGTAATATTATTTGATTGGAATTTGGACAATTTCGTTATAATTCATTATAGGCAAACTAGTAGCTGTTGAGATTTATATATTAATTTGAATCTTTCGAATTAATATCCACTACTACTAGGGAGTCTGGAAGTACACTCGAAGTGACTGTTAGAGTATGATTGCCGATTCCAATTAGATAATGTTTTACTCAAATATACCATAGACCGGTATTGTTATTCCTGTGTTAATTATTTTGCTCGCATAACTCAGCCTGTTTCAGTGAACCATATAAGAGAATTTGTTTTATGAATTTGATATAAATTGGTATTTCTTATTTTTTTTTTTTCTTTCTTCTTTGAAAGTGATATTTCGAAACGTTTTTTTTTTTTTTTACTATTGCTTTTCGTTCGTATTGTTGAATCATAAGAAATTTCGTTAATCATGTCGTTGCCCAGAACACCACCTCATTCTTCAGCGTCTGTTGTGATCTCGTCACCTAATCAAATCCCTACTGTAGCTGGTGGTTCAGATGTAAAATGTCTTATCTGCACGGATAAAATGGATGAAAAAGTTCCATGTATGATTTTAAATCGGTGTAATCATATATTTCATAGAACATGTATAGAAAATAGCCTTGCTAATGAAAGAGAATGTCCAGTTTGTAAACAAACTTGTGAATTGGAAGATCTACGGAAAATATCTTTTCCTTTTAAACCAAATGTACAAAGACCTAAAAGTAAACTTCGCGGTGCTCATACGAAGGCATATCATACCAGAAGTTTAAGCAAAAATCTCTTTCAAGAACCAAGCACTCCTATAGTTGATATCAGCACTAGTGGAACGATGGAACCCAGATTATCACAGGATGAAAATCTTCCTCGGATGGAGAATAATAATAATTCCGAATCAATTCAAAATGGAGTAGTTAATTATGACCAAATTAATAAGATGATCGAAACCAATTTGAACCGAGTGTTACAAAATTTCACTTTGTCGCAACCTCAATCGATAGATGAACATTATGTTAACCAATTGGTTGAATCTAACGTTCATAGAGCTTTGAATAATTTGAACCTTGTGCATAATCGTGAGCGTCATAGGCACGATCCAATATCTTCTAATAATCAAACGGCTCATAGGTATATTAACAATCAGAATAATGATCCTTATAATTATCATATTCCCGAAGGTAATCAGTCACGGAGTGGGCAAGCAAATTTTGTTAGCAATAGTAACCGTACACATTCAAACCGACAGTCCCCGAATAATTTGAATAGTTTCCACACAAATTCTTTAAATTCTCAGAATTCGAATTACTACAATGACAAAATAACCTCGATAATTCAGAACTGGAATTTAAAATTTGATGGTTCAACTTCCGGATTAAATGTAGAAGAGTTTTTGTACAGATTAAAGTCGTTAACCAAAGATAACTTTAACGGAGATTTTGGTATTATATGTAAAAATTTACATATTCTTTTGGCTGGTAAAGCGCGTGATTGGTATTGGCGCTATCATAAGCAGGAAAATGGTCAGATCAACTGGAATGAATTTTGTGAGTCCATTCGTTCGCAATACAAGGATTTCAAATCTCCATTTGATATTCGAGAAGAAATCAGAAATCGCAAACAAAAGCCTGGAGAATCATTTGATGTATTTTTCGAAGCTGTTTCGTCAATTATGGATAGATTGCCATCCGCATTATCTGATATGGAACTAATTGAAATAATTACTCGAAACTTACGTCCTGAAATCAGGAAAGAACTGCTTTACGTACCTATTCACTCAATATCACACCTTAGGAAATTAGTTCAAATGCGTGAAACATTCTATGACGACGAAAATGTAAGACGGAATTTCAATAATCGAAACATTAACCATCATGTGGTACGGCGACACATCGCTGAAGTCGATATGGAAGTTATTGAACCAGAGTGTAGCTCATCGGAGGTAGTCGTAGCTGCAATTCAGAAAGCAGATTCCTTACGATGTTGGAATTGCGATAAAATTGGTCACGTATGGGAAGATTGTTTATTTGAGAGGACTATATTTTGTTATGGCTGTGGGGCCAAAAATACCTATAAACCTCAGTGCCTTAAATGTAAGGAAAGGAAATATCCAAAAAACTACCACAATCAGCCTCCAATGAATCCCAACCCTTAGCTAATCAAAATTGTATTAAAATAGATGGCGAACACAAAACACTACCTGATATTTACTTATTACCAAATACTCCTGATGTTAATTATTGTAATAAAGACATAAAAATACTTAGAAAAAATTTGTTTGATGAAAACCCTACAATTGAAAAAGACATTGATAAACTTATCTTTCCTAAATTACCATACCACAAGAAATGGGAACGATACCTAGAGAAAAGAAATCAAATTTTCAATGATTTGCAAATAAACACCATAAATTTACGTAAGGGACCAAAGAGATCATCCCTACGATTAAGGAAGTTTTATAAATCACGAAAATTTTATTCCAAATTTTTAATTTCCGCTGTTATTAGCAACACGAAAGATAATAGATTTTATGCAAACGTTTCATTTTTGGATTTTACGGAATATGGATTGTTAGATACTGGAGCTAGTATTAGTTGCATTGGTTCAGATTTAGCACTTGAGGATTTTTCTAAATACCCTAATTTCTCTAAATGTAAGACCTATGTGAAAACTGCAGATGGAGTCGCTCAGAAAGTTATAGGTTGGTTAAATGTAAATGTCACTTACAAGAACACTACAAAACCATTAAATTTATTTATAATACCCTCAATATCTCAGAGACTCATATTAGGAATTGATTTCTGGAGAAAATTTGCTTTGATACCCAATATGATTGCGTCAGCTGATATCATGGACAAGTCTGTATTTAATATTGATTCGCCTGCTTGTACCACTCCGATACCTGATAATCCTTTGCACAAAATAGAACAAAATGATTCAAACCTTGCAAGCGAATATTGTGATTTAACTGCAAGCCAAAGACATCAACTCGACACCATAATTTATTTATTTCCAAATTTTGCTACACAAGGACTAGGCAGAACTAGTTTAATCAGCCATTCAATAGGTATAGGAGATTCCAAACCAATCAAACAAAGATTCTATCCTGTTTCCCCCGCGGTAGAGAAGTTAATGTTTAAGGAAATTGACAGGATGTTGGCTTTAGGTGTAATTGAACCGTCCAATTCACCTTGGAGTTCTCCAATGAGACTTGTAATAAAGCCAAATAAAGTTCGTCTTTGTCTGGATGCCAGAAAAGTTAATAGTGTTACCAAGAAGGATGCATATCCGTTACCATCAATCGAAGGAATTTTCGCGCGTCTTCCGAAAGTTAGTATTATTTCAAAATTGGATTTGAAAGATGCTTATTGGCAGATACCCTTAGATGATCAATCCAAACCTCTAACTGCTTTTACTGTGCCAGGAAGGCCACTCTATCAGTTTACCGTGATGCCATTTGGACTTTGTAATGCCCCTCAAACGATGTGCCGACTTATGGATGATCTTATTCCGGCAGATTTAAAGAATCGCGTATTTGGATATCTTGATGACCTAATCATTTTATCTGAAAGTTTTGAAGAGCATCTTGGTATATTAGTGCGCATAGCCGAACAGTTTCGCAAAGCAAATTTAACGTTGAATATTGAAAAAAGTAAATTTTGTGTGAATAAAGTCAAATATTTGGGCTATATTATTGGAGATGGCGGTATCATTACTGATCCAGAAAAGGTTAGTGCCATTCGTGATTGGCCTGTTCCCAAAAATATTAAGCAAGTACGTGGATTTTTAGGTTTAGCCGGATGGTACCGACGATTTATTAGGAATTTTTCTAGCCTTGTTTTTCCGATTTCCGAAACCTTGTCTTCTAAAAAGAAATTCATTTGGACTCCAGAAGCACAAACAGCTTTCGAGCACATTAAAAACGTGTTATCATCAGCCCCAGTATTAAGTAATCCCAACTTCGACAAGAAATTTTACGTCCATTGTGATGCTAGCGATGTAGGCATAGGAGCCGTGCTTGTCCAATTAGATGAAAACAACGAAGAAAAGCCAATAGCATATATGAGCAAAAAGTTAAATTCTGCACAAAGAAACTACAGCGTTACTGAGCGTGAGTGTTTAGCAGCAATTGAAGCTATACAAAGATTTAGATGTTATTTAGAGCTTCAGGAATTCGAGGTAATAACGGATCATTCGAGTCTTGTATGGCTAATGAGACAGCCTAATTTAAGTGGCAGATTAGCTCGATGGGTTTTAAAACTACAGGCATATAAATTTACAATCAGTCACCGAAAAGGCAAGGAGAACGTTATACCTGATGCACTCTCTAGAATACCAATTGAAGAAATTTCTGCTATAGATCATTCAGAACCAGACATTGATTTAAATTCTCCTTATTTTGATAGCGAAGAATACAATAAGTTGAAGGAAAAAGTAGAGAATAATAAGCAAAATTATCCGGATATCAAAATAGTAGATAAATATATTTATATTCGAAACGAACATTATGATGGTACGGAATATAATGAAAATTTAGTATGGAAACTTTGGGTGCCAAATGAACTACGACACTCTGTAATCAGTCGATTTCATGATTCCACTGTTGCGTCACATGGAGGAATGCATAAAACTTTAGAATTGATAAAACGTACTTTCTTTTGGCCAGGAATGGTAAAAGATGTTAGAACTTTTGTTCGAAGCTGTGAAACTTGTAAGACTATGAAACATCCGAATTTCATAATGAAGCCTGAGATGGGTAAGCAGATTGTAACTATTAGACCCTTTCAAAGATTATATGTTGACTTAATAGGACCTTATCCGCGGAGTAAATCAGGACATATCGGAATTCTAATTGTACTTGATCATTTAACGAAGTTCCAATGGCTACATCCACTGAAAAAGTTTACATCCATTCCTATTAAAGAGTTTTTAGAAAAACAAATATTTCATATTTATGGTGTACCAGAAGTAATCGTAAGTGATAACGGATCCCAATTTAAAGCGAACGATTTAAATGCTTTTTTCACCTCATTAGGAATACAACACACATATACAGCTGTATATTCACCTCAGTCAAATGCATCTGAGAGAGTGAATCGTTCAATAATAGCCGCTATTAGAGCTTATCTCAGACAAGACCACTCAAAATGGGACGACAATTTAAGTGCCATTAGCTGTTCTCTCCGAAATGCATATCACCAATCCATAAAAATGTCACCGTATCATGCTTTATTTGGACTCAATATGATAACACATGGATCTGCTTACGGATTTCTGAAAGTTTTAAAGCTGTTGGATGAACCGAATATCAATTTACCACGAGAG
Organism: Sarcophaga caerulescens; assembly: GCA_927399465.1. Taxonomy (NCBI): domain Eukaryota; kingdom Metazoa; phylum Arthropoda; class Insecta; order Diptera; family Sarcophagidae; genus Sarcophaga; species Sarcophaga caerulescens. The sequence goes on from CAKMJM010000065.1 coordinate 9,080, forward strand.
AATAATCTACAATTAATAAGGACTGATATACAGAAACATTTAAGACGTGCTTATGAACGGAATCAGCAAACATATAATTTAAGAACCCGACCAGAAACGTTTCACATCGGCCAGGAGGTATTAAGAAGAAATTTTGTGCAAAGTAGTATGGAGAAACATTTTAACAGCAAATTAGCACCAGTCTTCGTAAAGGCAAGAGTTAAGGAGAAATTAGGAAGACATTATTATGTATTGGAAGATTTGGAAGGAAAGCCAGTTGGTACATACCATGCTAAGGATATTCGTTCTTAGGGTTACACTTGCACGATTGATAAGGAATTATTTTACATTTAGAGGGAAATAACGAAAACTTAGTTATATCGTTCTTTTTCTTCCTAACATGATGGGCAATTGCCTCATGTTATGCAGTTTGTGGTGAACGATTAGAAAAATAAGAAAAATTTTCTTATTCTCTTCTTCTGCCTAAATAATATTGATCGCTGTCAAAAAGTTAGTTTCGTTCAAAATGTGTTGCCACATTGGCTTTTGACATGTATGGAATTGCCAAAATTATTCACATTATTGCCAACGTTTAATTTATATGACAGGGATGTTGCTATTGGTGAAGAGGACGAATGTGATTAAATAATTATTAAATATGTTATAATTGTGCTGAAAGAGAGGGAAAGGAAGAAAACAAATTAATAAAGAAACCCAATTGCTTGTGAATATTTATAATTGTAAATATGGCATTAAACGAATGCAATGTCATACATATTGTTATCAATATTCGGCCGGTCAATTCGTAATGTTGCCATTTACTGATCAAAGATTTGGCATGCAACCCTACTTAACGATAAAGTGCCACACCCTTTCGTTCTATTCAAGTCAATTCTTCTCAAAAATTGACTTAAGCGTGAGTATTGCGAAAAACGGGCTCTTTTTCATTTCGACAGTCATCTTTTCCTAACTTCACCAGCATCAGCACCATTATATACAATGCAACATCCGTAGAGGAAATCTCACTAACCTCAACATCTGTATCAAGTTCTTTTTCATTTCGACAGTCATCCTTTCCTAACTTCACCAGCATCAGCACCATTATATACAATGCAACATCCATAGAGGAAATCTCACTTAACCTCAACATCTGTAACAGTATTTATATTCATCTTTACCTAACCTCCTCAACATCTGTAACCGCATTTATATTCATCTTTACCTAACCTCCTCAACATCTGTAACAGCATTTATATTCATCTTTACCTAACCTCCTCAACATCTGTAACATCATTTATATTCATCTTTACCTTAACCTACAAATAACATCAATGCAACATCCATAGAGGAAATCTCACTTAACCTCAACATCTGTAACAGTATTTATATTCATCTTTACCTAACCTCCTCAACATCTGTAACAGCATTTATATTCATCTTTACCTAACCTCCTCAACATCTGTAACAGCATTTATATTCATCTTTACCTTAACCTACAAACAACATCAATGCAACATCCATAGAGGAAATCTCACTTAACCTCAACATCTGTAACAGCATTTATATTCATCTTTACCTAACCTCAACATCTGTATTAGCATCCATATTCATCTTTACGTTAACCTACAAACAACATCAATGCAACATCCATAGACGAAATCTACCTAACCTCAACATCTGTATTAGCATCCATATTCATCTTTACCTTAACCTACAAACAACATCAATGCAACATCCATAGACGAAATCTACCTAACCTCAACATATGTATCAGCACCAAATATTCAGCTTTGCCTAACCTTCAAACAACGGCAACATCATCCGTACAACTATAGAGATAGACATCACTAGACCGGAACTTCCACATAACCTCAAACGGCAACCGACACAACTTTATTCAACAGAACCAGTTTACACCAACAATAGGTTTTTCTTTTTTTTAACGTAGTCTAGAAGCCTTCCTAGATATTTATCTATGCAAGATATATATGTAACTACTTCCTTCCATTGTAGACACCAGCATCAACACGAGGAGGCCTCATCGTAGCACTGCTGTAATGGGGGTAAGTCGGAAATCATTATGTTAATCTATTATTTTTCCAATATCTTGCATATATAGATCACATTATCTCTTTTTTCAAATATTCAGTGAATATTATTTTTACTTAAATCTTACATAAATATCACATTATCTTTGTTCCTAATATTCAGTGAATATTGTTTGTGCAAAAGTCTTGCCTGAATATTAGATTATCTCTTTTTCAAATATTCAGTGAATATTATTTTTACTTAAATCTTACATAAATATCACATTATCTTTGTTCCTAATATTCAGTGAATATTGTTTGTACAGAAATCTTGCCTGAATATTAGATTATCTCTTTTTCAAATATTCAGTGAATATTATTTTTACCAAAGTCTTACATAAATATCACATTATCTTTGTTCCTAATATTCGGTGAATATTGTTTGTACAAAAATCTTGCCTGAATATTAGATTATCTCTTTTTCAAATACTCAGTGAATCTTATTTTTACCAAAGTCTTACATAAATATCACATTATCTTTGTTCCTAATATTCGGTGAATATTGTTTGTACAAAAATCTTGCCTGAATATTAGATTATCTCTTTTTCAAATACTCAGTGAATCTTATTTTTACCAAAGTCTTACATAAATATCACATTATCTTTTAATCTTCAGTGAATATTATTGTTATCAAAATCTTACATATTATTTTTTTTTCCTATTGTTCAGTGAATATTATTTTTATTAGAATATCTAGCATATATGTATATTATATTATCTTTTTTTCCCAATACTCAGTTATTATTTTGTTTAAGATAACTTGAATATATATAAACCCTATTATTAATGGTATTTGATCTATTTGTTTTGTCACCTTGGCAACTGAATTTTATAATTATTTTTTTTAATAAACTTTGTTAATATGCAAATGAGTTGTTAAGGAATATCGTTAATTCTCTTATATGGGGTAGCTGAGGCAGGATAGTTGAATTAGGGATCCTACTAATCAACCTTACGCTTTTAGGATACAGGTTTTAGGGAGGGTTATGAAGCGTGGTTTCTCAAGACACCAGAGAAACCTACTGGCGAGTAGAATTAATTAACACCTGTTCATATTTCACATTAATAGTATAGTAGGGGCTTTATATTTTGTTTTTTTTGATCTATACTATTGGGACCACGTAGAGTAAATATAATAATTGAACAACTAGGGAGTCTTTATAAAAATACCTTGTAATGGAACAGAGGCGGCTAAACTAGGTCACGAACCCCCCCCACCCGACTGATAGCTAGCAATCATAGGCTCCCGCAGACCTGCTTTAGTCCGATCCTTTATGAACGGATACATACCTTTGTGTGTGTATCTAATAAAACTAGTCGACATCTTTTGTGTACATTACATCTATTCTATTCTATTCTATTCTATTCTATTCTATTCTATTCTATTCTATTCTATTCTATTCTATTCTATTCTATTCTATTCTATTCTATTCTATTCTATTCTATTCTATTCTATTCTATTCTATTCTATTCTATTCTATTCTATTCTATTCTATTCTATTCTATTCTATTCTATTCTATTCTATTCTATTCTATTCTATTCTATTCTATTCTATTCTATTCTATTCTATTCTATTCTATTCTATTCTATTCTATTCTATTCTATTCTATTCTATTCTATTCTATTCTATTCTATTCTATTCTATTCTATTCTATTCTATTCTATTCTATTCTATTCTATTCTATTCTATTCTATTCTATTCTATTCTATTCTATTCTATTCTATTCTATTCTATTCTATTCTATTCTATTCTATTCTATTCTATTCTATTCTATTCTATTCTATTCTATTCTATTCTATTCTATTCTATTCTATTCTATTCTATTCTATTCTATTCTATTCTATTCTATTCTATTCTATTCTATTCTATTCTATTCTATTCTATTCTATTCTATTCTATTCTATTCTATTCTATTCTATTCTATTCTATTCTATTCTATTCTATTCTATTCTATTCTATTCTATTCTATTCTATTCTATTCTATTCTATTCTATTCTATTCTATTCTATTCTATTCTATTCTATTCTATTCTATTCTATTCTATTCTATTCTATTCTATTCTATTCTATTCTATTCTATTCTATTCTATTCTATTCTATTCTATTCTATTCTATTCTATTCTATTCTATTCTATTCTATTCTATTCTATTCTATTCTATTCTATTCTATTCTATTCTATTCTATTCTATTCTATTCTATTCTATTCTATTCTATTCTATTCTATTCTATTCTATTCTATTCTATTCTATTCTATTCTATTCTATTCTATTCTATTCTATTCTATTCTATTCTATTCTATTCTATTCTATTCTATTCTATTCTATTCTATTCTATTCTATTCTATTCTATTCTATTCTATTCTATTCTATTCTATTCTATTCTATTCTATTCTATTCTATTCTATTCTATTCTATTCTATTCTATTCTATTCTATTCTATTCTATTCTATTCTATTCTATTCTATTCTATTCTATTCTATTCTATTCTATTCTATTCTATTCTATTCTATTCTATTCTATTCTATTCTATTCTATTCTATTCTATTCTATTCTATTCTATTCTATTCTATTCTATTCTATTCTATTCTATTCTATTCTATTCTATTCTATTCTATTCTATTCTATTCTATTCTATTCTATTCTATTCTATTCTATTCTATTCTATTCTATTCTATTCTATTCTATTCTATTCTATTCTATTCTATTCTATTCTATTCTATTCTATTCTATTCTATTCTATTCTATTCTATTCTATTCTATTCTATTCTATTCTATTCTATTCTATTCTATTCTATTCTATTCTATTCTATTCTATTCTATTCTATTCTATTCTATTCTATTCTATTCTATTCTATTCTATTCTATTCTATTCTATTCTATTCTATTCTATTCTATTCTATTCTATTCTATTCTATTCTATTCTATTCTATTCTATTCTATTCTATTCTATTCTATTCTATTCTATTCTATTCTATTCTATTCTATTCTATTCTATTCTATTCTATTCTATTCTATTCTATTCTATTCTATTCTATTCTATTCTATTCTATTCTATTCTATTCTATTCTATTCTATTCTATTCTATTCTATTCTATTCTATTCTATTCTATTCTATTCTATTCTATTCTATTCTATTCTATTCTATTCTATTCTATTCTATTCTATTCTATTCTATTCTATTCTATTCTATTCTATTCTATTCTATTCTATTCTATTCTATTCGATTCTATTCTATTCTATTCTATTCTATTCTATTCTATTCTATTCTATTCTATTCTATTCTATTCTATTCTATTCTATTCTATTCTATTCTATTCTATTCTATTCTATTCTATTCTATTCTATTCTATTCTATTCTATTCTATTCTATTCTATTCTATTCTATTCTATTCTATTCTATTCTATTCTATTCTATTCTATTCTATTCTATTCTATTCTATTCTATTCTATTCTATTCTATTCTATTCTATTCTATTCTATTCTATTCTATTCTATTCTATTCTATTCTATTCTATTCTATTCTATTCTATTCTATTCTATTCTATTCTATTCTATTCTATTCTATTCTATTCTATTCTATTCTATTCTATTCTATTCTATTCTATTCTATTCTATTCTATTCTATTCTATTCTATTCTATTCTATTCTATTCTATTCTATTCTATTCTATTCTATTCTATTCTATTCTATTCTATTCTATTCTATTCTATTCTATTCTATTCTATTCTATTCTATTCTATTCTATTCTATTCTATTCTATTCTATTCTATTCTATTCTATTCTATTCTATTCTATTCTATTCTATTCTATTCTATTCTATTCTATTCTATTCTATTCTATTCTATTCTATTCTATTCTATTCTATTCTATTCTATTCTATTCTATTCTATTCTATTCTATTCTATTCTATTCTATTCTATTCTATTCTATTCTATTCTATTCTATTCTATTCTATTCTATTCTATTCTATTCTATTCTATTCTATTCTATTCTATTCTATTCTATTCTATTCTATTCTATTCTATTCTATTCTATTCTATTCTATTCTATTCTATTCTATTCTATTCTATTCTATTCTATTCTATTCTATTCTATTCTATTCTATTCTATTCTATTCTATTCTATTCTATTCTATTCTATTCTATTCTATTCTATTCTATTCTATTCTATTCTATTCTATTCTATTCTATTCTATTCTATTCTATTCTATTCTATTCTATTCTATTCTATTCTATTCTATTCTATTCTATTCTATTCTATTCTATTCTATTCTATTCTATTCTATTCTATTCTATTCTATTCTATTCTATTCTATTCTATTCTATTCTATTCTATTCTATTCTATTCTATTCTATTCTATTCTATTCTATTCTATTCTATTCTATTCTATTCTATTCTATTCTATTCTATTCTATTCTATTCTATTCTATTCTATTCTATTCTATTCTATTCTATTCTATTCTATTCTATTCTATTCTATTCTATTCTATTCTATTCTATTCTATTCTATTCTATTCTATTCTATTCTATTCTATTCTATTCTATTCTATTCTATTCTATTCTATTCTATTCTATTCTATTCTATTCTATTCTATTCTATTCTATTCTATTCTATTCTATTCTATTCTATTCTATTCTATTCTATTCTATTCTATTCTATTCTATTCTATTCTATTCTATTCTATTCTATTCTATTCTATTCTATTCTATTCTATTCTATTCTATTCTATTCTATTCTATTCTATTCTATTCTATTCTATTCTATTCTATTCTATTCTATTCTATTCTATTCTATTCTATTCTATTCTATTCTATTCTATTCTATTCTATTCTATTCTATTCTATTCTATTCTATTCTATTCTATTCTATTCTATTCTATTCTATTCTATTCTATTCTATTCTATTCTATTCTATTCTATTCTATTCTATTCTATTCTATTCTATTCTATTCTATTCTATTCTATTCTATTCTATTCTATTCTATTCTATTCTATTCTATTCTATTCTATTCTATTCTATTCTATTCTATTCTATTCTATTCTATTCTATTCTATTCTATTCTATTCTATTCTATTCTATTCTATTCTATTCTATTCTATTCTATTCTATTCTATTCTATTCTATTCTATTCTATTCTATTCTATTCTATTCTATTCTATTCTATTCTATTCTATTCTATTCTATTCTATTCTATTCTATTCTATTCTATTCTATTCTATTCTATTCTATTCTATTCTATTCTATTCTATTCTATTCTATTCTATTCTATTCTATTCTATTCTATTCTATTCTATTCTATTCTATTCTATTCTATTCTATTCTATTCTATTCTATTCTATTCTATTCTATTCTATTCTATTCTATTCTATTCTATTCTATTCTATTCTATTCTATTCTATTCTATTCTATTCTATTCTATTCTATTCTATTCTATTCTATTCTATTCTATTCTATTCTATTCTATTCTATTCTATTCTATTCTATTCTATTCTATTCTATTCTATTCTATTCTATTCTATTCTATTCTATTCTATTCTATTCTATTCTATTCTATTCTATTCTATTCTATTCTATTCTATTCTATTCTATTCTATTCTATTCTATTCTATTCTATTCTATTCTATTCTATTCTATTCTATTCTATTCTATTCTATTCTATTCTATTCTATTCTATTCTATTCTATTCTATTCTATTCTATTCTATTCTATTCTATTCTATTCTATTCTATTCTATTCTATTCTATTCTATTCTATTCTATTCTATTCTATTCTATTCTATTCTATTCTATTCTATTCTATTCTATTCTATTCTATTCTATTCTATTCTATTCTATTCTATTCTATTCTATTCTATTCTATTCTATTCTATTCTATTCTATTCTATTCTATTCTATTCTATTCTATTCTATTCTATTCTATTCTATTCTATTCTATTCTATTCTATTCTATTCTATTCTATTCTATTCTATTCTATTCTATTCTATTCTATTCTATTCTATTCTATTCTATTCTATTCTATTCTATTCTATTCTATTCTATTCTATTCTATTCTATTCTATTCTATTCTATTCTATTCTATTCTATTCTATTCTATTCTATTCTATTCTATTCTATTCTATTCTATTCTATTCTATTCTATTCTATTCTATTCTATTCTATTCTATTCTATTCTATTCTATTCTATTCTATTCTATTCTATTCTATTCTATTCTATTCTATTCTATTCTATTCTATTCTATTCTATTCTATTCTATTCTATTCTATTCTATTCTATTCTATTCTATTCTATTCTATTCTATTCTATTCTATTCTATTCTATTCTATTCTATTCTATTCTATTCTATTCTATTCTATTCTATTCTATTCTATTCTATTCTATTCTATTCTATTCTATTCTATTCTATTCTATTCTATTCTATTCTATTCTATTCTATTCTATTCTATTCTATTCTATTCTATTCTATTCTATTCTATTCTATTCTATTCTATTCTATTCTATTCTATTCTATTCTATTCTATTCTATTCTATTCTATTCTATTCTATTCTATTCTATTCTATTCTATTCTATTCTATTCTATTCTATTCTATTCTATTCTATTCTATTCTATTCTATTCTATTCTATTCTATTCTATTCTATTCTATTCTATTCTATTCTATTCTATTCTATTCTATTCTATTCTATTCTATTCTATTCTATTCTATTCTATTCTATTCTATTCTATTCTATTCTATTCTATTCTATTCTATTCTATTCTATTCTATTCTATTCTATTCTATTCTATTCTATTCTATTCTATTCTATTCTATTCTATTCTATTCTATTCTATTCTATTCTATTCTATTCTATTCTATTCTATTCTATTCTATTCTATTCTATTCTATTCTATTCTATTCTATTCTATTCTATTCTATTCTATTCTATTCTATTCTATTCTATTCTATTCTATTCTATTCTATTCTATTCTATTCTATTCTATTCTATTCTATTCTATTCTATTCTATTCTATTCTATTCTATTCTATTCTATTCTATTCTATTCTATTCTATTCTATTCTATTCTATTCTATTCTATTCTATTCTATTCTATTCTATTCTATTCTATTCTATTCTATTCTATTCTATTCTATTCTATTCTATTCTATTCTATTCTATTCTATTCTATTCTATTCTATTCTATTCTATTCTATTCTATTCTATTCTATTCTATTCTATTCTATTCTATTCTATTCTATTCTATTCTATTCTATTCTATTCTATTCTATTCTATTCTATTCTATTCTATTCTATTCTATTCTATTCTATTCTATTCTATTCTATTCTATTCTATTCTATTCTATTCTATTCTATTCTATTCTATTCTATTCTATTCTATTCTATTCTATTCTATTCTATTCTATTCTATTCTATTCTATTCTATTCTATTCTATTCTATTCTATTCTATTCTATTCTATTCTATTCTATTCTATTCTATTCTATTCTATTCTATTCTATTCTATTCTATTCTATTCTATTCTATTCTATTCTATTCTATTCTATTCTATTCTATTCTATTCTATTCTATTCTATTCTATTCTATTCTATTCTATTCTATTCTATTCTATTCTATTCTATTCTATTCTATTCTATTCTATTCTATTCTATTCTATTCTATTCTATTCTATTCTATTCTATTCTATTCTATTCTATTCTATTCTATTCTATTCTATTCTATTCTATTCTATTCTATTCTATTCTATTCTATTCTATTCTATTCTATTCTATTCTATTCTATTCTATTCTATTCTATTCTATTCTATTCTATTCTATTCTATTCTATTCTATTCTATTCTATTCTATTCTATTCTATTCTATTCTATTCTATTCTATTCTATTCTATTCTATTCTATTCTATTCTATTCTATTCTATTCTATTCTATTCTATTCTATTCTATTCTATTCTATTCTATTCTATTCTATTCTATTCTATTCTATTCTATTCTATTCTATTCTATTCTATTCTATTCTATTCTATTCTATTCTATTCTATTCTATTCTATTCTATTCTATTCTATTCTATTCTATTCTATTCTATTCTATTCTATTCTATTCTATTCTATTCTATTCTATTCTATTCTATTCTATTCTATTCTATTCTATTCTATTCTATTCTATTCTATTCTATTCTATTCTATTCTATTCTATTCTATTCTATTCTATTCTATTCTATTCTATTCTATTCTATTCTATTCTATTCTATTCTATTCTATTCTATTCTATTCTATTCTATTCTATTCTATTCTATTCTATTCTATTCTATTCTATTCTATTCTATTCTATTCTATTCTATTCTATTCTATTCTATTCTATTCTATTCTATTCTATTCTATTCTATTCTATTCTATTCTATTCTATTCTATTCTATTCTATTCTATTCTATTCTATTCTATTCTATTCTATTCTATTCTATTCTATTCTATTCTATTCTATTCTATTCTATTCTATTCTATTCTATTCTATTCTATTCTATTCTATTCTATTCTATTCTATTCTATTCTATTCTATTCTATTCTATTCTATTCTATTCTATTCTATTCTATTCTATTCTATTCTATTCTATTCTATTCTATTCTATTCTATTCTATTCTATTCTATTCTATTCTATTCTATTCTATTCTATTCTATTCTATTCTATTCTATTCTATTCTATTCTATTCTATTCTATTCTATTCTATTCTATTCTATTCTATTCTATTCTATTCTATTCTATTCTATTCTATTCTATTCTATTCTATTCTATTCTATTCTATTCTATTCTATTCTATTCTATTCTATTCTATTCTATTCTATTTCTATTCTATTCTATTCTATTCTATTCTATTCTATTCTATTCTATTCTATTCTATTCTATTCTATTCTATTCTATTCTATTCTATTCTATTCTATTCTATTCTATTCTATTCTATTCTATTCTATTCTATTCTATTCTATTCTATTCTATTCTATTCTATTCTATTCTATTCTATTCTATTCTATTCTATTCTATTCTATTCTATTCTATTCTATTCTATTCTATTCTATTCTATTCTATTCTATTCTATTCTATTCTATTCTATTCTATTCTATTCTATTCTATTCTATTCTATTCTATTCTATTCTATTCTATTCTATTCTATTCTATTCTATTTCTATTCTATTCTATTCTATTCTATTCTATTCTATTCTATTCTATTCTATTCTATTCTATTCTATTTCTATTCTATTCTATTCTATCTTCTATTCTATTCTATTCTATTCTATTCTATTCTATTCTATTCTATTCTATTCTATTCTATTCTATTCTATTCTATTCTATTCTATTCTATTCTATTCTATTCTATTCTATTCTATTCTATTCTATTCTATTCTATTCTATTCTATTCTATTCTATTCTATTCTATTCTATTCTATTCTATTCTATTCTATTCTATTCTATTCTATTCTATTCTATTCTATTCTATTCTATTCTATTCTATTTCTATTCTATTCTATTCTATTCTATTCTATTCTATTCTATTCTATTCTATTCTATTCTATTCTATTCTATTCTATTCTATTCTATTCTATTCTATTCTATTCTATTCTATTCTATTCTATTCTATTCTATTCTATTCTATTCTATTCTATTCTATTCTATTCTATTCTATTCTATTCTATTCTATTCTATTCTATTCTATTCTATTCTATTCTATTCTATTCTATTCTATTCTATTCTATTCTATTCTATTCTATTCTATTCTATTCTATTCTATTCTATTCTATTCTATTCTATTCTATTCTATTCTATTCTATTCTATTCTATTCTATTCTATTCTATTCTATTCTATTCTATTCTATTCTATTCTATTCTATTCTATTCTATTCTATTCTATTCTATTCTATTCTATTCTATTCTATTCTATTCTATTCTATTCTATTCTATTCTATTCTATTCTATTCTATTCTATTCTATTCTATTCTATTCTATTCTATTCTATTCTATTCTATTCTATTCTATTCTATTCTATTCTATTCTATTCTATTCTATTTCTATTCTATTCTATTCTATTCTATTCTATTCTATTCTATTCTATTCTATTCTATTCTATTCTATTCTATTCTATTCTATTCTATTCTATTCTATTCTATTCTATTCTATTCTATTCTATTCTATTCTATTCTATTCTATTCTATTCTATTCTATTCTATTCTATTCTATTCTATTCTATTCTATTCTATTCTATTCTATTCTATTCTATTCTATTCTATTCTATTCTATTCTATTCTATTCTATTCTATTCTATTCTATTCTATTCTATTCTATTCTATTCTATTCTATTCTATTCTATTCTATTCTATTCTATTCTATTCTATTCTATTCTATTCTATTCTATTCTATTCTATTCTATTCTATTCTATTCTATTCTATTCTATTCTATTCTATTCTATTCTATTCTATTCTATTCTATTCTATTCTATTCTATTCTATTCTATTCTATTCTATTCTATTCTATTCTATTCTATTCTATTCTATTCTATTCTATTCTATTCTATTCTATTCTATTCTATTCTATTCTATTCTATTCTATTCTATTCTATTCTATTCTATTCTATTCTATTCTATTCTATTCTATTCTATTCTATTCTATTCTATTCTATTCTATTCTATTCTATTCTATTCTATTCTATTCTATTCTATTCTATTCTATTCTATTCTATTCTATTCTATTCTATTCTATTCTATTCTATTCTATTCTATTCTATTCTATTCTATTCTATTCTATTCTATTCTATTCTATTCTATTCTATTCTATTCTATTCTATTCTATTCTATTTCTATTCTATTCTATTCTATTCTATTCTATTCTATTCTATTCTATTCTATTCTATTCTATTCTATTCTATTCTATTCTATTCTATTCTATTCTATTCTATTCTATTCTATTCTATTCTATTCTATTCTATTCTATTCTATTCTATTCTATTCTATTCTATTCTATTCTATTCTATTCTATTCTATTGTATTCTATTCTATTCTATTCTATTCTATTCTATTCTATTCTATTCTATTCTATTCTATTCTATTCTATTCTATTCTATTCTATTCTATTCTATTCTATTCTATTCTATTCTATTCTATTCTATTCTATTCTATTCTATTCTATTCTATTCTATTCTATTCTATTCTATTCTATTCTATTCTATTCTATTCTATTCTATTCTATTCTATTCTATTCTATTCTATTCTATTCTATTCTATTCTATTCTATTCTATTCTATTCTATTCTATTCTATTCTATTCTATTCTATTCTATTCTATTCTATTCTATTCTATTCTATTCTATTCTATTCTATTCTATTCTATTCTATTCTATTCTATTCTATTCTATTCTATTCTATTCTATTCTATTCTATTCTATTCTATTCTATTCTATTCTATTCTATTCTATTCTATTCTATTCTATTCTATTCTATTCTATTCTATTCTATTCTATTCTATTCTATTCTATTCTATTCTATTCTATTCTATTCTATTCTATTCTATTCTATTCTATTCTATTCTATTCTATTCTATTCTATTCTATTCTATTCTATTCTATTCTATTCTATTCTATTCTATTCTATTCTATTCTATTCTATTCTATTCTATTCTATTCTATTCTATTCTATTCTATTCTATTCTATTCTATTCTATTCTATTCTATTCTATTCTATTCTATTCTATTCTATTCTATTCTATTCTATTCTATTCTATTCTATTCTATTCTATTCTATTCTATTCTATTCTATTCTATTCTATTCTATTCTATTCTATTCTATTCTATTCTATTCTATTCTATTCTATTCTATTCTATTCTATTCTATTCTATTCTATTCTATTCTATTCTATTCTATTCTATTCTATTCTATTCTATTCTATTCTATTCTCTATTCTATTCTATTCTATTCTATTCTATTCTATTCTATTCTATTCTATTCTATTCTATTCTATTCTATTCTATTCTATTCTATTCTATTCTATTCTATTCTATTCTATTCTATTCTATTCTATTCTATTCTATTCTATTCTATTCTATTCTATTCTATTCTATTCTATTCTATTCTATTCTATTCTATTCTATTTCTATTCTATTCTATTCTATTCTATTCTATTCTATTCTATTCTATTCTATTCTATTCTATTCTATTCTATTCTATTCTATTCTATTCTATTTCTATTCTATTCTATTCTATTCTATTCTATTCTATTCTATTCTATTCTATTCTATTCTATTCTATTCTATTCTATCTTCTATTCTATTCTATTCTATTCTATTCTATTCTATTCTATTCTATTCTATTCTATTCTATTCTAATTCTATTCTATTCTATTCTATTCTATTCTATTCTATTCTATTCTATTCTATTCTATTCTATTCTATTCTATTCTATTCTATTCTATTCTATTCTATTCTATTCTATTCTATTCCTATTCTATTCTATTCTATTTCTATTCTATTCTATTCTATTCTATTCTATTCTATTCTATTCTATTCTATTCTATTCTATTCTATTCTATTCTATTCTATTTCTATTCTATTCTATTCTATTCTATTCTATTCTATTCTATTCTATTCTATTCTATTCTATTCTATTCTATTCTATTCTATTCTATTCTATTCTATTCTATTCTATTCTATTCTATTCTATTCTATTCTATTCTATTCTATTCTATTCTATTCTATTCTATTCTATTTCTATTCTATTCTATTCTATTCTATTCTATTCTATTCTATTCTATTCTATTCTATTCTATTCTATTCTATTCTATTCTATTCTATTCTATTCTATTCTATTCTATTCTATTCTATTCTATTCTATTCTATTCTATTCTATTCTATTTCTATTCTATTCTATTCTATTCTATTCTATTCTATTCTATTCTATTCTATTCTATTCTATTCTATTCTATTCTATTCTATTCTATTCTATTCTATTCTATTCTATTCTATTTCTATTCTATTCTATTTCTATTCTATTCTATTTCTATTCTATTCTATTCTATTCTATTCTATTCTATTCTATTTCTATTCTATTCTATTCTATTCTATTCTATTCTATTCTATTCTATTTCTATTCTATTCTATTCTATTCTATTCTTCTATTCTATTCTATTTCTATTCTATTCTATTCTATTCTATTCTATTCTATTCTATTCTATTCTATTCTATTCTATTTCTATTCTATTCTATTCTATTCTATTCTATTCTATTCTATTTATTCTATTTCTATTCTATTCTATTCTATTCTATTCTATTCTATTCTATTCTATTCTATTCTATTTCTATTCTATTCTATTTCTATTTCTATTCTATTCTATTCTATTCTATTCTATTCTATTCTATTCTATTCTATTCTATTCTATTCTATTCTATTCTATTCTATTCTATTCTA
>CAKMJM010000066.1:0-25789 GCA_927399465.1 Sarcophaga caerulescens
TTATTCTATTCTATTCTATTCTATCGGCTCTATTATATCTATTCTATTCTATTCTATTCTATTTCTATTCTATTCTATTCTATTCATTCTATTCTATTCTATTCTATTCTATTCATTCTATTCTATTCTATTCTATTCTATTCTATTCTATTCTATTCTATTCTATTCTATTCTATTCTATTCTATTCTATTCTATTCTATTCTATTCTATTCTATTCTATTCTATTCTATTCTATTCTATTCTATTCTATTCTATTCTATTCTATTCTATTCTATTCTATTCTATTCTATTCTATTCTATTCTATTCTATTCTATTCTATTCTAGTCTATTCTATTCTATTCTATTCTATTCTATTCTATTCTATTCTATTCTATTCTATTCTATTCTATTCTATTCTATTCTATTCTATTCTATTCTATTCTATTCTATTCTATTCTATTCTATTCTATTCTATTCTATTCTATT
Source organism: Sarcophaga caerulescens (assembly GCA_927399465.1). Lineage (NCBI taxonomy): Eukaryota > Metazoa > Arthropoda > Insecta > Diptera > Sarcophagidae > Sarcophaga > Sarcophaga caerulescens. The sequence goes on from CAKMJM010000066.1 coordinate 468, forward strand.
CTATTCTATTCTATTCTATTCTATTCTATTCTATTCTATTCTATTCTATTCTATTCTATTCTATTCTATTCTATTCTATTCTATTCTATTCTATTCTATTCTATTCTATTCTATTCTATTCTATTCTATTCTATTCTATTCTATTCTATTCTATTCTATTCTATTCTATTCTATTCTATTCTATTCTATTCTATTCTATTCTATTCTATTCTATTCTATTCTATTCTATTCTATTCTATTCTATTCTATTCTATTCTATTCTATTCTATTCTATTCTATTCTATTCTATTCTATTCTATTCTATTCTATTCTATTCTATTCTATTCTATTCTATTCTATTCTATTCTATTCTATTCTATTCTATTCTATTCTATTCTATTCTATTCTATTCTATTCTATTCTATTCTATTCTATTCTATTCTATTCTATTCTATTCTATTCTATTCTATTCTATTCTATTCTATTCTATTCTATTCTATTCTATTCTATTCTATTCTATTCTATTCTATTCTATTCTATTCTATTCTATTCTATTCTATTCTATTCTATATAATGTGCAAGAGCAAAAATATATATAATAATATTTGCAAATGTTTATCAGAATGTTATGCAACAGGAAAACGTCTTTCTCCCGAAGTAAACGAGAAGTGCGATCATCAAGGGAATGGACACTATGCTTCTCACGACGACAAGAACAGCGCCCAATAACTGTAATGTGCACGAACAAAAACAAAGATGTAAATTTTAATCAGATATCCCCATGCGACAGAAAAACAACTCCTTCCAGATGTAAATGGAAGGGCGATCATTCAACGTAATGGTCACTAATGAATCAAAAGAAACAAAAGCGCCATTTTACTGTAATGTGCAGGAGCAAATCTGATAGGGGATAACATGTTTCCGTTGCACTCGTCTGAAAGAAGAATCACCATGCACCTGCTTTGTGATGGACACCATATACGTGCCATTTCCATTTCCATTCCCTTCGGAATGCACACTACAGAGGTCTCAGGTTTCCTGTAGATACACAAGCAGAGCAGGGACTCACTCATAAAGGATCGTCTAAAGCAGGTCGGCGGGAGCCTATGATTCGCTAGCTAGCAGTCGGGTGGGGGGGGGTTCTTGACCTAGTTTAGCCGCCTTGGTCTTGCTACACATTAATTTATAAAGACTCCCTAGGATATTAATTACTATAGTTACTCTAAATGTTACGAGTAGTATAGAAACAAAACAAACAAAGCCCCACTATACTACTCAGTGAAATATATAAAAACAAGGGTTAATTATCCTCACTCTTGAATTAGGTCTCTCAGGTGTATTGAGAAACCACGCGTCTTCACCCTCCCTATACCTGTATCTTAGGAGCGCAAATGTATACTAAGATCCCTAAATATTGTCAGCCTAGCACAGCCAATCCATAAGAGAGAATTACACAAAATCAATTATTCATTTTGAAAATTTATTAACAGCTTAATTATACAAAACTACTTATAAAATTTAATCAATATAATCATATCCCATAAAAAATTCAATGGCAGCCAAAGGCCCCGTATATACACAGATACAACTAAATCCTAAAACAAATCTCCTAACTTGATACAACCGAAACTTAAATTTCAGACAAATCTGCATATTATACACCCTCAATCGAAAGAAAAAATTTACTAGGTTCAATTACCAAACTTTCCGATTGAAGATATATAAATGCCATTAAAGCGGTAATCTTCCGGATGTACCAGGAACTAAAAAAAAACTAAATTAACAAAAATCGGGCAAACCCGCGAAAGACAAAAGCTCTCAATATTAGCATAGAAGTACTTAGAAAAGTCGTCCTGAAAAAAACGACCTAAATCAATCCTACAATTTCAATAACGTTAATAAATGCCTACTTTTAGGGAGTAATAAAAATTGAAAATTATGTAAAATCTATATCATGACACAAAATGTGTATGCTGATAGATTAAGGTCATGATTAAGGGTCATGTCCATGATTATCTACCAATAACAAAATCTACAGTAACAATGATAATAATGGCAAAATCCAAAACATTAGATATATGAGGTGCTTAAAACTAAATTATAATTAGAAATTCATATAAAAAATTAATGGGAGCATACACTCAAGAGAATAATAATAATTCATATAAACAATATAACTTTCACTTACCCTTAGGACAGCAGTAATCAGCGATGAGGCCTCTCCGCGACGATGCTGTTGACTACAAGGAAGGAAAGTAGAGAGCTTGTCTAGATTAAGATAACCTACTTCATTAATACTAATTAAATAAAACCTGGGGGGGATACGTTTGAGGATATGATACAGATGAATTGTTGAATAGATGATAATGAGGATTTGAGGTTATGTTGAACTAAAGTTGATTGTAATGACCATGTGGATACGTTTGAGGAGTAGGTATACACCGATTATAATCGCTTTCGATATGATACAGATGAATTGTTGAATAAGATGATACTGAGGATTTGAGGTTATGTTGAACTAAAGTTGATTATGATGACCATGTGGATACGTTTGAGGAGTAGGTATACCCATGATTATAAACGCCTTTTGATAATATACAGATGAATTGTTGAATAAGATGATACTGAGGATTTGAGGTTATGTTGAACTAAAGTTGATTATGATGACCATGTGGATACGTTTGAGGAGTAGGTATACCCATGATTATAAACGCCTTTTGATAATATACAGATGAATTGTTGAATAAGATGATACTGAGGATTTGAGGTTATGTTGAACTAAAGTTGATTATGATGACCATGTGGATACGTTTGAGGAGTAGGTATACACATGATTATAAACGCCTTTTGATAATATACAGATGAATTGTTGAATAAGATGATACTGAGGATTTGAGGTTATGTTGAACTAAAGTTGATTATGATGGCCATGTGGATACGTTTGAGGAGTAGGTATACACATGATTATAAACGCCTTTTGATAATATACAGATGAATTGTTGAATAAGATGATACTGAGGATTTGAGGTTATGTTGAACTAAAGTTGATGATGATGACCATGTGGATACGTTTGAGGAGTAGGTATACACATGATTATAAACGCCTTTCGATAATATAATATACCGAGGAATTGTTGGGCACGCTGTTGTTCCCTCTGGATTTTCTAGAACAGATCCCCGTGATCTGTGGATGTAGTCAATATGCTGGTTTCGATATTTCTTTCTTCCACGTAACAATAGAAAAGCGTTTAAAAGTAAACAAGTAACCGAGTACACAGAAACAAAAAGAAAAGAAAAAGAGACTTTTTTCTTCTCTACACCAGCTTTTATATCTGTCATGAGAAGAATGATGTTGAATAGAACGAAGCGTTGGTTAAGTTTTTTTTTTCGTTAAATAGAGTTGTATTTTTCCGTTTCTTTTGGTCTTTTCGATCAGTAAAAAGCAACCCTGTCACTCGACCGGCCGAATACCAATAAACAAATATTCATTATATTGCGTAAAATGACTATAACATTTAACATATTAGGAAAAGAAAATACATTTTTTTTCTTTTCTTTTTATTATCAGTAAAATACAAAGTTTTACAACTCTCATTCGTTCCATAATAGCAATTTATATTCTTACACACTCATGAATGGCAACACTGTTAACAAACTCAAGTGAATTTCATACCGATGAAGGCACTGTTACCATATGAAAATACTATACTACCATAAGTACTGTATAAGATTATGTCATGCAGTTACTTAAGTCGGTAATCGAATGTATAATGTCCTCACTCCAACTGACAAAGGTGGGGTGAATGTTTTTGTTTTGTTTTGATCTCTCTCTTTTGTGATCGAAGTCGTTCACTACAAAACTGCATAACATGAGGCAATTGCCCATCATGATAGGAAGAAAAAGAACGAGCTTATTAAATTTCCAACACTTTGTCCGGGTAACCTTATGACCGAATATCTTTAGCGTGATAGGTGCCAACGGGCCTTCCTTCACAATCCTCTAGTGCATAGTAATGTCTTCCTAACTTCTCTCTAACTCTCGCCTTAACGAAGACAGGTGCTAATTTGCTGTTAAAATGCTTTTCCATACGACTTTGCACAAAATTTCTTCTTAAAACCTCTTGACCAATGTGAAATATTTCTGGTCGCGTTCTTAAATTATATGTTTGCTGGTTCTGTTCATACGCACGTCTCAACTGTTTCTGTATATCCTTTCTTACCAATTGTAGATTATTTTCTCGCGGCAATTTGATATTTGGTTCATCCAGCAGTTTTAAATTCCTCAAAATTCCGTAAGCAGATCCATGTGTTATCATATTGAGTCCAAACAAAGCATGATAGGGTGACATTTTTATGGCTTGATGATAGGCATTTCTAAGAGAACAACTAATTGAACTTAAGTTTTCATCCCATTTAGTGTGATCTTGTTTAAGGTAAGCTCTTATAGCAGCGATAACTGAGCGATTTACTCTTTCGGACGCATTTGATTGAGGCGAATATACAGCCGTATACGTATGCTGTATCCCTAATGAGGTGAAAAAGGCATTTAAGTCGTTCGTTTTAAACTGAGACCCATTATCGCTTACGATTACTTCAGGTACCCCATAAACGTGAAATATTTGTTTTTCTAAAAATTCCTTAATGGGAATGGAGGTAAACTTTTTCAATGGGTGTAGCCATTGAAACTTCGTAAAATGATCAAGTATGATTAAGATTCCGATATGTCCTGATTTACTCCGTGGATAAGGTCCTATTAGGTCAACATATAATCTTTGAAAGGGACGGAGAGTTATAATTTGATTACCCATTTCAGGCTTCATGATGAAGTTCGGATGTTTGGTAGTTTTACATGTTTCACAGCTTCGAACAAAAGTTCTAATATCTTTTACCATACCTGGCCAAAAGAAAAACCGCTTTATTAACTCTAAAGTCTTATGCATTCCTCCATGCGAAGCAATTTTTGAGTCATGATAGCGACTAATCACCGAGTGTCGTAATTCGTCTGGAACCCAAAGTTTCCATGCTAAATTTTCATTATATTCAGTACCATCATAGTGTTCATTTCGGATATAAATATATTTATCCATTATTTTGATATCCGGATAATTTTGTTGATTATCCTTTACTTTTTCTTTGATTTTAATATATTCTTCACTATCAAAATAAGGAGAATTTAAATCAATTCCTGGTTCTGAATTATCTATGGCAGCAATTTCCCCAATTGTAATTCTGGATAGTGCATCAGGTATTACGTTTTCCTTTCCTTTTCGATGACTGATTGTAAATTTGTAGGACTGCAGTTTTAGAACCCATCTCGCTAATCTACCACTTAGATTCGGCTGTCGCATTAGCCATACAAGACTCGAATGATCCGTAATTACTTCAAATTCTTGAAGCTCCAAATAACACCTAAATCGTTGTATTGCTTCAATTGCAGCTAAGCACTCCCGTTCAGTAACGCTGTAATTCCGTTGTGCCGAATTCAATTTTTTACTCATGAATGCAATTGGCTTCTCTTCATTATTTTCATCTAGTTGAATGAGTACGGCTCCTATGCCTACATCGCTTGCATCACAATGTACGTAGAATTTCTTATCGAAGTTTGGGTTATTTAATACTGGTGCTGATGATAATACGTCCTTGATGTTTTCGAAGGCGGCTTGTGCTTCTGGAGTCCAATGAAATTTCTTTTTCGATGATAACGTTTCGGTAATTGGAAACACAAGGCTAGAAAAATTCTTAATAAATCGGCGATACCATCCGGCTAAACCTAAAAATCCTCGTACTTGTCTAATGTTCTTGGGTACAGGCCAATCACGAATGGCACTAACTTTTCCCGGATCAGTAATAATACCGCCATCACCAATGATGTAACCCAAATAATTGACTTTCCTCACACAGAATTTACTTTTCTCAATATTCAACGTCAAATTGGCTTTCCGAAATTGTTCGGCTATGCGCACTAAAATACCAAGATGCTCTTCAAAGTTTTCAGATAAAATAATTAGGTCATCAAGATATCCAAATACACGATTCTTCAAATCCGCGGGAATAAGGTCATCCATCAGTCGGCACATAGTCTGAGGTGCATTGCAAAGTCCAAATGGCATTACTGTAAACTGATAGAGTGGCCTTCCTGGCACAGTGAAAGCAGTCAGGGGTTTGGACTGATCATCTAATGGTATCTGCCAATAAGCATCCTTCAAATCTAGTTTAGAAATAATATTAACTTTCGGAAGACGAGCAAAAATTCCTTCGATGGATGGCAAAGGATAAGCATCCTTGATGGTAACACTATTAACTTTTCTGGCATCTAAACAAAGACGTACTTTATTTGGCTTTATTACCAGTCGCATTGGGGAACTCCAGGGCGAATTTGAGGTTTCGATAACACCTAAAGACAACATTCTATCGATTTCCTTAAACATCAATTTCTCTACTGCGGGGGAAACGGGATAAAATCGTTGCTTTATAGGTTTGGAATCTCCGACATCTATAGAGTGCTTTATTAAACTAGTTCTGCCCAGTCCTTGAATGGCAAAATTCGGAAATAAGGAAATTACGGTATCAAGTTGAAACCTTTGGCTTGTCGTTAGATCACAAGATTCATTAGAGATGGTTGGATCATTGGTTCCAGAGGTGTCCATAGAGTTATCCGTCATAACAGTGGTACAACCAGGCGAATTAATATCAAGTATAGATTTATCTATAATATCAGCCGATTCGATTAAATTAGGTAGCAAATTAAATTTCCTCCAGAAGTCTATTCCCAATATAAGCCTTTGAGATATGGATGGTATTATAAATAAATTCAGTGGTTTCACAAGGTTCTTGTAGGTGACCATCACATTTATCCAACCTATAACCTTTTGAGCAACTCCATCTGCAGTTTTCACAACAGTCTTACATCTCGAAAAATTAGGGTATTTGGAAAAATCCTCCCGCGCGAAATCTGAGCCAATGCAGCTAATGGTTGCTCCGGTATCCAGCAATCCATACTCAATAAAATTCAAAAACGACACATTTGCATAACACCTATTATCCTTGGCTTTGCCAATTACAGCTGATAGTAATAATTTCGAACATAATCTACGAGATTTGTAAAAATTTCTTAACCGTAACGTTGATCTCTTTGGCTTCCTAAGTAACTTTATAGCATTTAGTTGTAAGTCATTAAAAATTTCATTTCTTTTCTCAACGTATCTTTCCCATTTCTTGTGGTAGGGTACTCTTGGAAAAATCAGTTTATCAAGGTTCTGATCATTTTCAGGGTTTTCAAGGCATACTTCGCGTTTACGTAATTTTATATCTTTATTTGAATAGGCAAAATCAGTGGAATTTTGTACTACACGAGTATCCGGGAAGGTATCGTGGTCGCAATCTATTACCTTATCATTTCGAATAGCTAAGGGTTGGGGTTCCCTGGTGGTTGGCGCTGGTAGTTTTTTGAGTACTTCTTTTCCTTACATGTAAGACATTGGGGTTTGTACGTATTTTTAGCCCCACAGCCATAACAAAAGATATTTCTCTCCTGTAAACAGTCTTCCCATACATGACCAAGTTTATCGCAATTCCAACACCGTATTGAGTCTGTTTTCTTTGCGCCTACGACCATATCGGAGGAAATACACTCAGCTTCACTAACGTCCATATTTACTTCAGCGAGGTGTCGACGTACCAGCTGAGGGTTGATGTTTCGATGATGAAAATTCCTCTTTACATTATCGTCTTCATAGAATGTTTCTCGCATTTGAATCAGTTTTCTCAAATGTGATATTGAGTGGATGGGTACATAAAGCAATTCTTTTCGGATTTCGGGACGTAAATTCCGAGTGATTATTTCGGTTAGTTCCAGATCAGTAAACGCAGAGGGTAATCTGTCCATAATTGACGAAACAGCTTCAAAAAATGCATCAAATGATTCTCCAGGCTTTTGTTTACGGTTTCTGATTTCTTCACGAATATCAAATGACGATTTGTAATCCTTATATTGCGAACGAATAGAATCACAAAATTCATTCCAGTGGATCTGGCCATTCTCTTGTTTATGGTATCGCCAATACCAATCACGTGCTTTACCAACCAGAAGCATATGTAAGTTTTTACAAATAATACCAAAATCACCATTAAAATTATCATTCGTTAAGGACTTTAATCTGTATAGAAACTCCTCTACATTCAATCCTGAAAGTGACCCATCAAATTTCAAATTCCAATTCTGAATTATGGAAGTTATCTTATCATTGTAATAATTCGAATTCTGAGAATTCACCGAATTTGGGGGAAAACTATTAAAATGGTTCGGGGATTGTTGAATCGAATACGTACGATTACTATTACTACCACAATTCGCTTGTCTACTCTGTGACGGATAATTAGAGTGAACATTATTACGATTGTTCGTATCCCTATAAGACGTCCGATCATTGGAATTTATTGGCCCTTGCCTATGACTCCCATAATTAGGCACACCGTTGAAATTATCAACAGCTCTACGAACGCTGGGTTCACTTATCTGATTGGAATTACGCTCATCATTGATCGAATGTTGCGACATATTAAAATTCTGCAACGCTTTGTTCAAGTTGGTCTCTATCATTCTGTTAATTTGGTCATAATCAACCACCAATTGTGGACGTTGCTCGAGATTACTATTCTCCATTTGACCAAGAGTTGCATCCTGTGACGATCCTTGATCAATTTCATTCGTTTCGTTCGTGCTAACATCGACTATCGGAGTACTGGGTTCTTGAAAAACAGTTCTGCCGGCACTTCTAGTGTGATATGCTTTAGTGTGACCACCCCGAATTTTACTTCTAGGTTTCAAAACAGATTGCTTAAAAGGAAAAGAGATTTTGCGTAAGTCCTCCAGTTCACAAGGTTGTCTACACATTGGACATTCCTTTGTATGAGTCAGGCTATCCTCTATACAGGTTCTATGAAATATATGATTGCAACGATTCAAAATCATGCACGGAGCTTTCTCATCCATACTCTCCGTACAAATAGGACAATTTCGATCTGATCCTCCAGCTACATTTGGAATTGGATTAGATGACATAATCGCAACCGACGCTGACGAATGAGGTGGAGTTCTTGGCAACGACATTGTCCACGAACTCGCTCACTACTCAACAATACATCCAAAACTAATCCAAGAATAACTAAAAAAAATCTAATTTAATCGATGAAAAATAAAAAAAAAACTAATCCAAGATAAAAAAAATATCCCCGATAGAAAAACGCTTCCGCAACTAAAATCGGGGTCCGTAGATAAATAAAAAAAAAAAAAAAAACAAAATTATGAGTCTGTAAATAAATTCATAAAAAAAAATTTCTCTCATATGGCCGACTGAGCCAGGCCGAACGAAGGAGCAAACATAATTAACCTTGGGGATACTAAGACAGATTAATGAATATCCTGAGTGAACAATAAGAACACACCTAAGTCCATCCAATAACAGTGGATATTAATTCCCATTATTCAAATTAATAATGTAATCTCAACAGCTACAGATTGTTAATCCCAACTTAATATAACTCCAATTAAACAATATTTCACAGCAAATTGCACTGAAATAAGTAACAGCAATGCAATACTTCCTCATTACCGGTAAAAGAATTGATGCATTGATATTCGGTTAGGCTACTCGAACTGAAATCTCTCAAGCACCTAAATATCCCGAATATGTACATCACTCATCCACCGAAATAGTTCCGCACTACACCACTGGTAATAAATTCCAGCGAAAAATTGAACTATTAAAAACAGATTTCAATGAAACAAGACACAGCCATGCAGTACTTCCCCATCACCATAAAAGAATTGATGCATTGATATTCGGTTATGCTGCTCGAACTGAAAATTCTCAAGCACATAAATGTCCTGAATATATACATCAATCATTCACCGAAACAGTTCCGCACTACACCACCGTAAAAAATTCCACCGACAAAAGTGAACTCTATATTAAAGAAAGAGAAAAAAAAAAAACAAATTCTAATGAAATAAGTAATGACAATGCAATACTTCCCCAGTCCCGGCAAAAGGATGGATGCATTGTTATTCGGTTAGGCTACTCGAACTAAAATATCTCAAGCACCTACATATCCTGAATATTTACGTCCATTATCTACCGAAACCGTTCCGTACTACACAACCACTAAAATTTTTCGGAAAACTTGAAATTGAAAAGAAGACAAAAAAAAAAAATCTTATTGGGAGACAAAAATCGCAAACAAAATTCAGGATTCTTGTACCCCAAGTTGGTGGGGTTTAAGATTCCTTCAGCCCCGGGTTGGGGTTTAAGATTCCTGCCCCACGTTGGGCGCCATTTCTATAATGTGCAAGAGCAAAAATATATATAATAATATTTGCAAATGTTTATCAGAATGTTATGCAACAGGAAAACGTCTTTCTCCCGAAGTAAACGAGAAGTGCGATCATCAAGGGAATGGACACTATGCTTCTCACGACGACAAGAACAGCGCCCAATAACTGTAATGTGCACGAACAAAAACAAAGATGTAAATTTTAATCAGATATCCCCATGCGACAGAAAAACAACTCCTTCCAGATGTAAATGGAAGGGCGATCATTCAACGTAATGGTCACTAATGAATCAAAAGAAACAAAAGCGCCATTTTACTGTAATGTGCAGGAGCAAATCTGATAGGGGATAACATGTTTCCGTTGCACTCGTCTGAAAGAAGAATCACCATGCACCTGCTTTGTGATGGACACCATATACGTGCCATTTCCATTTCCATTCCCTTCGGAATGCACACTACAGAGGTCTCAGGTTTCCTGTAGATACACAAGCAGAGCAGGGACTCACTCATAAAGGATCGTCTAAAGCAGGTCGGCGGGAGCCTATGATTCGCTAGCTAGCAGTCGGGTGGGGGGGGGTTCTTGACCTAGTTTAGCCGCCTTGGTCTTGCTACACATTAATTTATAAAGACTCCCTAGGATATTAATTACTATAGTTACTCTAAATGTTACGAGTAGTATAGAAACAAAACAAACAAAGCCCCACTATACTACTCAGTGAAATATATAAAAACAAGGGTTAATTATCCTCACTCTTGAATTAGGTCTCTCAGGTGTATTGAGAAACCACGCGTCTTCACCCTCCCTATACCTGTATCTTAGGAGCGCAAATGTATACTAAGATCCCTAAATATTGTCAGCCTAGCACAGCCAATCCATAAGAGAGAATTACACAAAATCAATTATTCATTTTGAAAATTTATTAACAGCTTAATTATACAAAACTACTTATAAAATTTAATCAATATAATCATATCCCATAAAAAATTCAATGGCAGCCAAAGGCCCCGTATATACACAGATACAACTAAATCCTAAAACAAATCTCCTAACTTGATACAACCGAAACTTAAATTTCAGACAAATCTGCATATTATACACCCTCAATCGAAAGAAAAAATTTACTAGGTTCAATTACCAAACTTTCCGATTGAAGATATATAAATGCCATTAAAGCGGTAATCTTCCGGATGTACCAGGAACTAAAAAAAACTAAATTAACAAAAATCGGGCAAACCCGCGAAAGACAAAAGCTCTCAATATTAGCATAGAAGTACTTAGAAAAGTCGTCCTGAAAAAAACGACCTAAATCAATCCTACAATTTCAATAACGTTAATAAATGCCTACTTTTAGGGAGTAATAAAAATTGAAAATTATGTAAAATCTATATCATGACACAAAATGTGTATGCTGATAGATTAAGGTCATGATTAAGGGTCATGTCCATGATTATCTACCAATAACAAAATCTACAGTAACAATGATAATAATGGCAAAATCCAAAACATTAGATATATGAGGTGCTTAAAACTAAATTATAATTAGAAATTCATATAAAAAATTAATGGGAGCATACACTCAAGAGAATAATAATAATTCATATAAACAATATAACTTTCACTTACCCTTAGGACAGCAGTAATCAGCGATGAGGCCTCTCCGCGACGATGCTGTTGACTACAAGGAAGGAAAGTAGAGAGCTTGTCTAGATTAAGATAACCTACTTCATTAATACTAATTAAATAAAACCTGGGGGGGATACGTTTGAGGATATGATACAGATGAATTGTTGAATAGATGATAATGAGGATTTGAGGTTATGTTGAACTAAAGTTGATTGTAATGACCATGTGGATACGTTTGAGGAGTAGGTATACACCGATTATAATCGCTTTCGATATGATACAGATGAATTGTTGAATAAGATGATACTGAGGATTTGAGGTTATGTTGAACTAAAGTTGATTATGATGACCATGTGGATACGTTTGAGGAGTAGGTATACCCATGATTATAAACGCCTTTTGATAATATACAGATGAATTGTTGAATAAGATGATACTGAGGATTTGAGGTTATGTTGAACTAAAGTTGATTATGATGACCATGTGGATACGTTTGAGGAGTAGGTATACCCATGATTATAAACGCCTTTTGATAATATACAGATGAATTGTTGAATAAGATGATACTGAGGATTTGAGGTTATGTTGAACTAAAGTTGATTATGATGACCATGTGGATACGTTTGAGGAGTAGGTATACACATGATTATAAACGCCTTTTGATAATATACAGATGAATTGTTGAATAAGATGATACTGAGGATTTGAGGTTATGTTGAACTAAAGTTGATTATGATGGCCATGTGGATACGTTTGAGGAGTAGGTATACACATGATTATAAACGCCTTTTGATAATATACAGATGAATTGTTGAATAAGATGATACTGAGGATTTGAGGTTATGTTGAACTAAAGTTGATGATGATGACCATGTGGATACGTTTGAGGAGTAGGTATACACATGATTATAAACGCCTTTCGATAATATAATATACCGAGGAATTGTTGGGCACGCTGTTGTTCCCTCTGGATTTTCTAGAACAGATCCCCGTGATCTGTGGATGTAGTCAATATGCTGGTTTCGATATTTCTTTCTTCCACGTAACAATAGAAAAGCGTTTAAAAGTAAACAAGTAACCGAGTACACAGAAACAAAAAGAAAAGAAAAAGAGACTTTTTTCTTCTCTACACCAGCTTTTATATCTGTCATGAGAAGAATGATGTTGAATAGAACGAAGCGTTGGTTAAGTTTTTTTTTTCGTTAAATAGAGTTGTATTTTTCCGTTTCTTTTGGTCTTTTCGATCAGTAAAAAGCAACCCTGTCACTCGACCGGCCGAATACCAATAAACAAATATTCATTATATTGCGTAAAATGACTATAACATTTAACATATTAGGAAAAGAAAATACATTTTTTTTCTTTTCTTTTTATTATCAGTAAAATACAAAGTTTTACAACTCTCATTCGTTCCATAATAGCAATTTATATTCTTACACACTCATGAATGGCAACACTGTTAACAAACTCAAGTGAATTTCATACCGATGAAGGCACTGTTACCATATGAAAATACTATACTACCATAAGTACTGTATAAGATTATGTCATGCAGTTACTTAAGTCGGTAATCGAATGTATAATGTCCTCACTCCAACTGACAAAGGTGGGGTGAATGTTTTTGTTTTGTTTTGATCTCTCTCTTTTGTGATCGAAGTCGTTCACTACATCTATTCTATTCTATTCTATTCTATTCTATTCTATTCTATTCTATTCTATTCTATTCTATTCTATTCTATTCTATTCTATTCTATTCTATTCTATTCTATTCTATTCTATTCTATTCTATTCTATTCTATTCTATTCTATTCTATTCTATTCTATTCTATTCTATTCTATTCTATTCTATTCTATTCTATTCTATTCTATTCTATTCTATTCTATTCTATTCTATTCTATTCTATTCTATTCTATTCTATTCTATTCTATTCTATTCTATTCTATTCTATTCTATTCTATTCTATTCTATTCTATTCTATTCTATTCTATTCTATTCTATTCTATTCTATTCTATTCTATTCTATTCTATTCTATTCTATTCTATTCTATTCTATTCTATTCTATTCTATTCTATTCTATTCTATTCTATTCTATTCTATTCTATTCTATTCTATTCTATTCTATTCTATTCTATTCTATTCTATTCTATTCTATTCTATTCTATTCTATTCTATTCTATTCTATTCTATTCTATTCTATTCTATTCTATTCTATTCTATTCTATTCTATTCTATTCTATTCTATTCTATTCTATTCTATTCTATTCTATTCTATTCTATTCTATTCTATTCTATTCTATTCTATTCTATTCTATTCTATTCTATTCTATTCTATTCTATTCTATTCTATTCTATTCTATTCTATTCTATTCTATTCTATTCTATTCTATTCTATTCTATTCTATTCTATTCTATTCTATTCTATTCTATTCTATTCTATTCTATTCTATTCTATTCTATTCTATTCTATTCTATTCTATTCTATTCTATTCTATTCTATTCTATTCTATTCTATTCTATTCTATTCTATTCTATTCTATTCTATTCTATTCTATTCTATTCTATTCTATTCTATTCTATTCTATTCTATTCTATTCTATTCTATTCTATTCTATTCTATTCTATTCTATTCTATTCTATTCTATTCTATTCTATTCTATTCTATTCTATTCTATTCTATTCTATTCTATTCTATTCTATTCTATTCTATTCTATTCTATTCTATTCTATTCTATTCTATTCTATTCTATTCTGTTCTATTCTATTCTATTCTATTCTATTCTATTCTATTCTATTCTATTCTATTCTATTCTATTCTATTCTATTCTATTCTATTCTATTCTATTCTATTCTATTCTATTCTATTCTATTCTATTCTATTCTATTCTATTCTATTCTATTCTATTCTATTCTATTCTATTCTATTCTATTCTATTCTATTCTATTCTATTCTATTCTATTCTATTCTATTCTATTCTATTCTATTCTATTCTATTCTATTCTATTCTATTCTATTCTATTCTATTCTATTCTATTCTATTCTATTCTATTCTATTCTATTCTATTCTATTCTATTCTATTCTATTCTATTCTATTCTATTCTATTCTATTCTATTCTATTCTATTCTATTCTATTCTATTCTATTCTATTCTATTCTATTCTATTCTATTCTATTCTATTCTATTCTATTCTATTCTATTCTATTCTATTCTATTCTATTCTATTCTATTCTATTCTATTCTATTCTATTCTATTCTATTCTATTCTATTCTATTCTATTCTATTCTATTCTATTCTATTCTATTCTATTCTATTCTATTCTATTCTATTCTATTCTATTCTATTCTATTCTATTCTATTCTATTCTATTCTATTCTATTCTATTCTATTCTATTCTATTCTATTCTATTCTATTCTATTCTATTCTATTCTATTCTATTCTATTCTATTCTATTCTATTCTATTCTATTCTATTCTATTCTATTCTATTCTATTCTATTCTATTCTATTCTATTCTATTCTATTCTATTCTATTCTATTCTATTCTATTCTATTCTATTCTATTCTATTCTATTCTATTCTATTCTATTCTATTCTATTCTATTCTATTCTATTCTATTCTATTCTATTCTATTCTATTCTATTCTATTCTATTCTATTCTATTCTATTCTATTCTATTCTATTCTATTCTATTCTATTCTATTCTTTTCTATTCTATTCTATTCTATTCTATTCTATTCTATTCTATTCTATTCTATTCTATTCTATTCTATTCTATTCTATTCTATTCTATTCTATTCTATTCTATTCTATTCTATTCTATTCTATTCTATTCTATTCTATTCTATTCTATTCTATTCTATTCTATTCTATTCTATTCTATTCTATTCTATTCTATTCTATTCTATTCTATTCTATTCTATTCTATTCTATTCTATTCTATTCTATTCTATTCTATTCTATTCTATTCTATTCTATTCTATTCTATTCTATTCTATTCTATTCTATTCTATTCTATTCTATTCTATTCTATTCTATTCTATTCTATTCTATTCTATTCTATTCTATTCTATTCTATTCTATTCTATTCTATTCTATTCTATTCTATTCTATTCTATTCTATTCTATTCTATTCTATTCTATTCTATTCTATTCTATTCTATTCTATTCTATTCTATTCTATTCTATTCTATTCTATTCTATTCTATTCTATTCTATTCTATTCTATTCTATTCTATTCTATTCTATTCTATTCTATTCTATTCTATTCTATTCTATTCTATTCTATTCTATTCTATTCTATTCTATTCTATTCTATTCTATTCTATTCTATTCTATTCTATTCTATTCTATTCTATTCTATTCTATTCTATTCTATTCTATTCTATTCTATTCTATTCTATTCTATTCTATTCTATTCTATTCTATTCTATTCTATTCTATTCTATTCTATTCTATTCTATTCTATTCTATTCTATTCTATTCTATTCTATTCTATTCTATTCTATTCTATTCTATTCTATTCTATTCTATTCTATTCTATTCTATTCTATTCTATTCTATTCTATTCTATTCTATTCTATTCTATTCTATTCTATTCTATTCTATTCTATTCTATTCTATTCTATTCTATTCTATTCTATTCTATTCTATTCTATTCTATTCTATTCTATTCTATTCTATTCTATTCTATTCTATTCTATTCTATTCTATTCTATTCTATTCTATTCTATTCTATTCTATTCTATTCTATTCTATTCTATTCTATTCTATTCTATTCTATTCTATTCTATTCTATTCTATTCTATTCTATTCTATTCTATTCTATTCTATTCTATTCTATTCTATTCTATTCTGTTCTATTCTATTCTATTCTATTCTATTCTATTCTATTCTATTCTATTCTATTCTATTCTATTCTATTCTATTCTATTCTATTCTATTCTATTCTATTCTATTCTATTCTATTCTATTCTATTCTATTCTATTCTATTCTATTCTATTCTATTCTATTCTATTCTATTCTATTCTATTCTATTCTATTCTATTCTATTCTATTCTATTCTATTCTATTCTATTCTATTCTATTCTATTCTATTCTATTCTATTCTATTCTATTCTATGCTATTCTATTCTATTCTATTCTATTCTATTCTATTCTATTCTATTCTATTCTATTCTATTCTATTCTATTCTATTCTATTCTATTCTATTCTATTCTATTCTATTCTATTCTATTCTATTCTATTCTATTCTATTCTATTCTATTCTATTCTATTCTATTCTATTCTATTCTATTCTATTCTATTCTATTCTATTCTATTCTATTCTATTCTATTCTATTCTATTCTATTCTATTCTATTCTATTCTATTCTATTCTATTCTATTCTATTCTATTCTATTCTATTCTATTCTATTCTATTCTATTCTATTCTATTCTATTCTATTCTATTCTATTCTATTCTATTCTATTCTATTCTATTCTATTCTATTCTATTCTATTCTATTCTATTCTATTCTATTCTATTCTATTCTATTCTATTCTATTCTATTCTATTCTATTCTATTCTATTCTATTCTATTCTATTCTATTCTATTCTATTCTATTCTATTCTATTCTATTCTATTCTATTCTATTCTATTCTATTCTATTCTATTCTATTCTATTCTATTCTATTCTATTCTATTCTATTCTATTCTATTCTATTCTATTCTATTCTATTCTATTCTATTCTATTCTATTCTATTCTATTCTATTCTATTCTATTCTATTCTATTCTATTCTATTCTATTCTATTCTATTCTATTCTATTCTATTCTATTCTATTCTATTCTATTCTATTCTATTCTATTCTATTCTATTCTATTCTATTCTATTCTATTCTATTCTATTCTATTCTATTCTATTCTATTCTATTCTATTCTATTCTATTCTATTCTATTCTATTCTATTCTATTCTATTCTATTCTATTCTATTCTATTCTATTCTATTCTATTCTATTCTATTCTATTCTATTCTATTCTATTCTATTCTATTCTATTCTATTCTATTCTATTCTATTCTATTCTATTCTATTCTATTCTATTCTATTCTATTCTATTCTATTCTATTCTATTCTATTCTATTCTATTCTATTCTATTCTATTCTATTCTATTCTATTCTATTCTATTCTATTCTATTCTATTCTATTCTATTCTATTCTATTCTATTCTATTCTATTCTATTCTATTCTATTCTATTCTATTCTATTCTATTCTATTCTATTCTATTCTATTCTATTCTATTCTATTCTATTCTATTCTATTCTATTCTATTCTATTCTATTCTATTCTATTCTATTCTATTCTATTCTATTCTATTCTATTCTATTCTATTCTATTCTATTCTATTCTATTCTATTCTATTCTATTCTATTCTATTCTATTCTATTCTATTCTATTCTATTCTATTCTATTCTATTCTATTCTATTCTATTCTATTCTATTCTATTCTATTCTATTCTATTCTATTCTATTCTATTCTATTCTATTCTATTCTATTCTATTCTATTCTATTCTATTCTATTCTATTCTATTCTATTCTATTCTATTCTATTCTATTCTATTCTATTCTATTCTATTCTATTCTATTCTATTCTATTCTATTCTATTCTATTCTATTCTATTCTATTCTATTCTATTCTATTCTATTCTATTCTATTCTATTCTATTCTATTCTATTCTATTCTATTCTATTCTATTCTATTCTATTCTATTCTATTCTATTCTATTCTATTCTATTCTATTCTATTCTATTCTATTCTATTCTATTCTATTCTATTCTATTCTATTCTATTCTATTCTATTCTATTCTATTCTATTCTATTCTATTCTATTCTATTCTATTCTATTCTATTCTATTCTATTCTATTCTATTCTATTCTATTCTATTCTATTCTATTCTATTCTATTCTATTCTATTCTATTCTATTCTATTCTATTCTATTCTATTCTATTCTATTCTATTCTATTCTATTCTATTCTATTCTATTCTATTCTATTCTATTCTATTCTATTCTATTCTATTCTATTCTATTCTATTCTATTCTATTCTATTCTATTCTATTCTATTCTATTCTATTCTATTCTATTCTATTCTATTCTATTCTATTCTATTCTATTCTATTCTATTCTATTCTATTCTATTCTATTCTATTCTATTCTATTCTATTCTATTCTATTCTATTCTATTCTATTCTATTCTATTCTATTCTATTCTATTCTATTCTATTCTATTCTATTCTATTCTATTCTATTCTATTCTATTCTATTCTATTCTATTCTATTCTATTCTATTCTATTCTATTCTATTCTATTCTATTCTATTCTATTCTATTCTATTCTATTCTATTCTATTCTATTCTATTCTATTCTATTCTATTCTATTCTATTCTATTCTATTCTATTCTATTCTATTCTATTCTATTCTATTCTATTCTATTCTATTCTATTCTATTCTATTCTATTCTATTCTATTCTATTCTATTCTATTCTATTCTATTCTATTCTATTCTATTCTATTCTATTCTATTCTATTCTATTCTATTCTATTCTATTCTATTCTATTCTATTCTATTCTATTCTATTCTATTCTATTCTATTCTATTCTATTCTATTCTATTCTATTCTATTCTATTCTATTCTATTCTATTCTATTCTATTCTATTCTATTCTATTCTATTCTATTCTATTCTATTCTATTCTATTCTATTCTATTCTATTCTATTCTATTCTATTCTATTCTATTCTATTCTATTCTATTCTATTCTATTCTATTCTATTCTATTCTATTCTATTCTATTCTATTCTATTCTATTCTATTCTATTCTATTCTATTCTATTCTATTCTATTCTATTCTATTCTATTCTATTCTATTCTATTCTATTCTATTCTATTCTATTCTATTCTATTCTATTCTATTCTATTCTATTCTATTCTATTCTATTCTATTCTATTCTATTCTATTCTATTCTATTCTATTCTATTCTATTCTATTCTATTCTATTCTATTCTATTCTATTCTATTCTATTCTATTCTATTCTATTCTATTCTATTCTATTCTATTCTATTCTATTCTATTCTATTCTATTCTATTCTATTCTATTCTATTCTATTCTATTCTATTCTATTCTATTCTATTCTATTCTATTCTATTCTATTCTATTCTATTCTATTCTATTCTATTCTATTCTATTCTATTCTATTCTATTCTATTCTATTCTATTCTATTCTATTCTATTCTATTCTATTCTATTCTATTCTATTCTATTCTATTCTATTCTATTCTATTCTATTCTATTCTATTCTATTCTATTCTATTCTATTCTATTCTATTCTATTCTATTCTATTCTATTCTATTCTATTCTATTCTATTCTATTCTATTCTATTCTATTCTATTCTATTCTATTCTATTCTATTCTATTCTATTCTATTCTATTCTATTCTATTCTATTCTATTCTATTCTATTCTATTCTATTCTATTCTATTCTATTCTATTCTATTCTATTCTATTCTATTCTATTCTATTCTATTCTATTCTATTCTATTCTATTCTATTCTATTCTATTCTATTCTATTCTATTCTATTCTATTCTATTCTATTCTATTCTATTCTATTCTATTCTATTCTATTCTATTCTATTCTATTCTATTCTATTCTATTCTATTCTATTCTATTCTATTCTATTCTATTCTATTCTATTCTATTCTATTCTATTCTATTCTATTCTATTCTATTCTATTCTATTCTATTCTATTCTATTCTATTCTATTCTATTCTATTCTATTCTATTCTATTCTATTCTATTCTATTCTATTCTATTCTATTCTATTCTATTCTATTCTATTCTATTCTATTCTATTCTATTCTATTCTATTCTATTCTATTCTATTCTATTCTATTCTATTCTATTCTATTCTATTCTATTCTATTCTATTCTATTCTATTCTATTCTATTCTATTCTATTCTATTCTATTCTATTCTATTCTATTCTATTCTATTCTATTCTATTCTATTCTATTCTATTCTATTCTATTCTATTCTATTCTATTCTATTCTATTCTATTCTATTCTATTCTATTCTATTCTATTCTATTCTATTCTATTCTATTCTATTCTATTCTATTCTATTCTATTCTATTCTATTCTATTCTATTCTATTCTATTCTATTCTATTCTATTCTATTCTATTCTATTCTATTCTATTCTATTCTATTCTATTCTATTCTATTCTATTCTATTCTATTCTATTCTATTCTATTCTATTCTATTCTATTCTATTCTATTCTATTCTATTCTATTCTATTCTATTCTATTCTATTCTATTCTATTCTATTCTATTCTATTCTATTCTATTCTATTCTATTCTATTCTATTCTATTCTATTCTATTCTATTCTATTCTATTCTATTCTATTCTATTCTATTCTATTCTATTCTATTCTATTCTATTCTATTCTATTCTATTCTATTCTATTCTATTCTATTCTATTCTATTCTATTCTATTCTATTCTATTCTATTCTATTCTATTCTATTCTATTCTATTCTATTCTATTCTATTCTATTCTATTCTATTCTATTCTATTCTATTCTATTCTATTCTATTCTATTCTATTCTATTCTATTCTATTCTATTCTATTCTATTCTATTCTATTCTATTCTATTCTATTCTATTCTATTCTATTCTATTCTATTCTATTCTATTCTATTCTATTCTATTCTATTCTATTCTATTCTATTCTATTCTATTCTATTCTATTCTATTCTATTCTATTCTATTCTATTCTATTCTATTCTATTCTATTCTATTCTATTCTATTCTATTCTATTCTATTCTATTCTATTCTATTCTATTCTATTCTATTCTATTCTATTCTATTCTATTCTATTCTATTCTATTCTATTCTATTCTATTCTATTCTATTCTATTCTATTCTATTCTATTCTATTCTATTCTATTCTATTCTATTCTATTCTATCTATTCTATTCTATTCTATTCTATTCTATTCTATTCTATTCTATTCTATTCTATTCTATTCTATTCTATTCTATTCTATTCTATTCTATTCTATTCTATTCTATTCTATTCTATTCTATTCTATTCTATTCTATTCTATTCTATTCTATTCTATTCTATTCTATTCTATTCTATTCTATTCTATCTATTCTATTCTATTCTATTCTATTCTATTCTATTCTATTCTATTCTATTCTATTCTATTCTATTCTATTCTATTCTATTCTATTCTATTCTATTCTATTCTATTCTATTCTATTCTATTCTATTCTATCTATTCTATTCTATTCTATTCTATTCTATTCTATTCTATTTCTATTCTATTCTATTCTATTCTATTCTATTCTATTCTATTCTATTCTATCTATTCTATTCTATTCTATTCTATTCTATTCTATTCTATTCTATTCTATTCTATTCTATTCTATTCTATTCTATTCTATTCTATTCTATTCTATTCTATTCTATTCTATTCTATTCTATTCTATTCTATTCTATTCTATTCTATTCTATTCTATTCTATTCTATTCTATTCTATTCTATTCTATTCTATTCTATTCTATTCTATTCTATTCTATTCTATTCTATTCTATTCTATTCTATTCTATTCTATTCTATTCTATTCTATTCTATTCTATTCTATTCTATTCTATTCTATTCTATTCTATTCTATTCTATTCTATTCTATTTCTATTCTATTCTATTCTATTCTATTCTATTCTATTCTATTCTATTCTATTCTATTCTATTCTATTCTATTCTATTCTATTCTATTCTATTCTATTCTATTCTATTCTATTCTATTCTATTCTATTCTATTTCTATTCTATTCTATTCTATTCTATTCTATTCTATTCTATTCTATTCTATTCTATTCTATTCTATTCTATTCTATTCTATTCTATTCTATTCTATTCTATTCTATTCTATTCTATTCTATTCTATTCTATTCTATTCTATTCTATTCTATTCTATTCTATTCTATTCTATTCTATTCTATTCTATTCTATTCTATTCTATTCTATTCTATTCTATTCTATTCTATTCTATTCTATTCTATTCTATTCTATTCTATTCTATTCTATTTCTATTCTATTCTATTCTATTCTATTCTATTCTATTCTATTCTATTCTATTCTATTCTATTCTATCTATTCTATTCTATTCTATTCTATTCTATTCTATTCTATTCTATTCTATTCTATTCTATTCTATTCTATTCTATTCTATTCTATTCTATTCTATTCTATTCTATCTATTCTATTCTATTCTATTCTATTCTATTCTATTCTATTCTATTCTATTCTATTCTATTATATTCTATTATATTCTATTCTATTCTATTCTATCTATTCTATTCTATTCTATTCTATTCTATTCTATTCTATTCTATTCTATTCTATTCTATTCTATTCTATTCTATTCTATTCTATTCTATTCTATTCTATTCTATTCTATTCTATTCTATTCTATTCTATTCTATTCTATTCCTATTCTATTCTATTCTATTCTATTCTATTCTATTCTATTCTATTCTATTCTATTCTATTCTATTCTATTCTATTCTATTCTATTCTATCTATTCTATTCTATTCTATTCTATTCTATTCTATTCTATTCTATTCTATTCTATTCTATTCTATTCTATTCTATCTATCTATTCTATTCTATTCTATTCTATTCTATTCTATTCTATTCTATTCTATTCTATTTCTATTCTATTCTATTCTATTCTATTCTATTCTATTCTATTCTTTATTCTATTCTATTCTATTCTATTCTATTCTATTCTATTCTATTCTATTCTATTCTATTCTATTCTATTCTATTCTATTCTATTCTATTTCTATTCTATTCTATTCTTCTATTCTATTTCTATTCTATTCTATTCTATTCTATTCTATTCTATTCTATTCTATTCTATTCTATTCTATTCTATTCTATTCTATTCTATTCTATTCTATTCTATTCTATTCTATTCTATTCTATTCTATTCTATTCTATTCTATTCTATCTATTCTATTCTATTCTATTCTATTCTATCTATTCTATCTATTCTATTCTATTCTATTCTATTCTATTCTATTCTATTCTATTCTATTCTATTCTATTCTATTCTATTCTATTCTATCTATTCTATTCTATTCTATTCTATTCTATTCTATTCTATCTATTCTATTCTATTCTATTCTATTCTATTCTATTCTATTCTATTCTATTCTATTTCTATTCTATTCTATTCTATTCTATTCTATTCTATTCTATTCTATTCTATTCTATTCTATTCTATTTTCTATTCTATTCTATTCTATTCTATTCTATTCTATTCTATTCTATTCTATTCTATTCTATTCTATTCTATTCTATTCTATTCTATTCTATTCTATTCTATTCTATTCTATTCTATTCTATTCTATTCTATTCTATTCTATTCTATTCTATTCTATTCTATTCTATTCTATTCTATTCTATTCTATTCTATTCTATTCTATTCTATTCTATTCTATTCTATTCTATTCTATTCTATTCTATTCTATCTATTCTATTCTATTCTATTCTATTCTATTCTATTCTATTCTATTCTATCTTCTATTCTATTCTATTCTATTCTATTCTATTCTATTCTATTCTATTCTATTCTATTCTATTCTATTCTATTCTATTCTATTCTATCTATTCTATTCTATTCTATTCTATTCTATTCTATTCTATTCTATTCTATTCTATTCTATTCTATTCTATTTCTATTCTATTCTATTCTATTCTATTCTATTCTATTCTATTCTATTCTATTCTATTCTATTCTATTCTATTCTATTCTATTATTCTATTCTATTCTATTCTATTCTATTCTATTCTATTTCTATTCTATTCTATTCTATTCTATTCTATTCTATTCTATTTCTATTCTATTCTATTCTATTCTATTCTATTCTATTCTATTCTATTCTATTCTATTTCTATTCTATTCTATTCTATTCTATTCTATCTATTCTATTCTATTCTATTCTATTCTATTCTATTCTATTCTATTCTATTCTATTCTATTCTATTCTATTCTATTCTATTCTATTCTATTCTATTCTATTCTATTCTATTCTATTCTATTCTATTCTATCTATTCTATTCTATTCTATTTCTATTCTATTCTATTCTATTCTATTCTATTCTATTCTATTCTATTCTATTCTATTCTATTCTATTCTATTCTATTCTATTCTATTCTATTCTATTTCTATTCTATTATATTCTATTATATTATATTCTATTCTATTCTATTCTATTCTATTCTATTCTATTCTATTCTATTCTATTCTAT
>CAKMJM010000067.1:0-34837 GCA_927399465.1 Sarcophaga caerulescens
TTTTATATCTTATTGATCCTAAGCATAGCACTATAACTTATAAGATTAAAATCTTGTTGTGTTATGTTAATTAAAATAAATAAATAAAATAGATTCAGACAGATTTTTATGATTTAAAAAAAAAAAAAAAAAAAGATGAAACTACTATTACTACTACTTAATTGGTTCTTACAACCCTTTAGTCAGGATCAGAACCTAGATTCTCACATCACCCATGTTGAGTGTATTAATTTCGTCCATGAGTGGCCCCGTCACAGTTTAAATTCGACTCAGAACGACAGGTTTTCAGAAACTTTCCATGGCCATTTTAATTTAACTTCCAGAGTTTTTACCGGAAGAATGCTGAAAAGGAAGTCGCCGAAAAAATAAAATTTTCAGGCATTTATAACAGTTTTGTCATTTAGTTATTCACTACTTATTATCTGTCACAAAACTCTTTGATAACATTTTTTAAATTTGTAGAATTAACTTTGCACTTCACAGCTAGTCTAGATTATCAAAGGTTAACATTCTTTTATTGATACTTTATTGAACATTACAGTCATTTATACTATGTTCAGACAGGCACTTATATTGAGTCAATATTCGTTTAATTGAGTACAATATTTTAAGTGTTCAGACACATAATATACGCAATATTTATTTGACAGTGGTAAACAAAACAGCTGGTTATTTCAACAACATTGTTTTTATTTTGTTTTTTTTTGTTGTTTTGTTTTGTTTTTTTCTTTGTTTGTAGTTGTTGACATTTGAGTTGTCAAATATCAATTGAAAGTGTTCGGAAAATTGTGATAAGCTCTCTGCACGTGCGTATGACAGTGCTGTATTTTAAATTTTACTCAATATTATAACAATTTGCGTATTTATTGCGCAATAATTAACTGAACAATCATTACAACCCTTCAGTAAGGATTTCGACCTAGCTTCTCACACCACTTATGTTGTGTGCGTTAATTTTATACGTAAGTGGCAGGACCTACAGTTTAAAGTCGATTTTGAACGACAGATTTTTGAGACACTTTTTCATATCAATTTTATTAACTCTCAGAGCTTTTGCCAGAAGTCTGCTGAGAAGAAGTCGACGAAGAAATATTTTTCATATTTCATTTTGTTGGAGATATTTGACCTGGGTTTTGAACTGAGGCCTCACATCTAATAAGGCAACACAAGACTACATATTCCGTATGACAATTTTACGGCATTATTTACTAGCACTAGAGCTGATTGCATTTGAAAATAACATGACATAACTTTTCAGGCATCAGGAATCTATTTGAGAATTCCATCTATGTATTTGAGAATTCTTTCTCACGATTAAATAAAGAAATCTGGTTAGTCCTGCGAACAAACCCGAATGTGGCAAATGGTTCTTAAATTATTTTGTGACTTGGGTGGGGTCATTGACTTTATTCAAGACATTTTTTATTCCATTATGTTCATCCAAAGGAGGTTGGGGTCTACCACAAACAATAAGACGATATCTTTTATTTTTACTTCCTCTTTTTGTTTTAAGTTTCCTTAAACAAACTTTCTCAATTAAACAGATAATTGGTCTACTCTAGGAGGATCTAGAATGACAGGGTTACCAACTATCGTTGTATAGTTAATTACGCCACCTGTTAAACTCAACTATTTATTGTATTGAGTGTAGTGGCAAGTAACTTTACTCATTTAGTCTTAATTCTAAAGAAGATGCACTTCCAGGAATTCATGTGATATACATCAGTGGCCATCAGGCGACTCCTGGATGACTGATTTGAAAATAAATTAAAGCCTCTTAATATTTTTCAAAATTTAAAACCAACGATGAAAGCTGTTTACATATTCTTCTGAATTTGAACCTGCATTGATCGAGTTTGTAGTCAAGTTGTTTAAGTGCCTACCACACCGCCTACCTCCCAGTATTCGTCTGACCAGGAGTACTTGTGAGTAATTTACGTCGCTTTCTCTATAATTTTTCATCTTGATATGATAGCATTACACAACAGTTTTTGGAGCTGTATTGAGGGCCTTATGTAGAATAACTTTCAAAAGTTTTCTGTAGATTCGGTAAAATTTGTTATCTTCCATACATTTATTATTCATTTACATTACGATTTCTGTATCATCCATCCAATTAAAATCCATGGTCGCCTAAACGCGTAACTGTTGCCTATGCTGCGTTGATCGCATTGATGCTCTTGCTTCTCTAATCCATTGCCCATGGATTTAAAACATCTACAAACATAATTACAATGTGATAGGACTTCTTCTTTACCAGATTATCAATTAGGCTTTTGAAATTGGTATCCTTAGTCTGTTGGCTTATTAGAAGCGAGCCCATGGTTCAAACCCCAGCTCGAACATCTCGAACAAGACGAAATTGGAAAAAATATTTCATCGGTTACGTGCTCTTAGCAGTCTACTGGAAAAAAAAGAAGAGAAAAGTTTCTAAAAAATATAGATCCTGTCACTTATGGGTAAAAATTAAAACACTTCACATGGGTGGTGTGAGAAGCTAGGTTGTAATCCTAACTAAAGGTTTGTAATAACCAACTACGTAAGTTCATTCCAATCGTGTTTTTACTGTCAGTTACACATTTACCAATCAGTTGCAATAAAACAACAAGCAAACCCTCCTTTTTTTATTAGAGCGATTTAAATAACTTTCCAATCCACCCACGTTAAAGGTAATTTGTATAAAAATTTTACGTTTCAATAATTTTTGCGTATTATTGCGAAGTTGTTACACGATATTGTTAAAACAAATAACAATTTTCAACAACCTCGACTGTGTGACAACACAAAAAAGCAGAAATACTCCCCAAATTATGAATGGATTGTACCGATTATACCTTAGCCCAGTCACAATACAACTTTAAGCTTCAATTGTTTGACTTGACTTTTACAACGGTTTTGCTACAACATTATTACAACAACATTAAAATGCTAAAGAGACGTTTGTAATTTTACAATTGATTAACAACAGCAATGGAACATAATACATGTCTGTACACTTGGCACTTTCACTTTAGAGGCATAGTTTTTAGAGTAAAGGACTGACTATCACACAGTTAGTGGGGGTCAAGGAAACCTTTTAAATGGGCAAATAATATATGGTTTATGGGGCTTCTATGCCCAGCACAATTTCTTTTTTTTTCGTTTTTTTTTTTAATGAAAAAAGTATAATTTTCCCCCCTGAATGGTTAAAGATTATCTAACTTCCTGCAACAAATCCTTGAAAATAGAATTTAAAGTAAAACAAATAAAATGAAAACGAAAAGAAACAAAAAACAAAAAAATAGCAAAATGAATGGTTACACCCAACCCTGCAAAAAGGGATTTAAAATTTGTTTGTCCTGTTTCGTATTTGTTTTTATATGTAAACGTCTACCATTACCTCGTTATCTGATTTACAGTAAGAGTTTGTTTGGAAAAAAAATCTTAAATTTTTTTTTTTGGACAAATACAGGGTGTCATTAGTTCTAAATGAATAAGAGTAAGAGATCCTATTTAATAATATTATCGAGAAGGTATATCTAGTAACGATGTTACTTCCTCGTTTACTGTGTGTGCAATTTTACGTTTGTATTTTTAGCAAATACGGTGTGAATATATTTGAATGTTATCGCCAAATTCGGATCTTTTGCTGATTTTTGCTTTCTGTCACTTGATATCCTTTATAAAACATTGAATTCACATACAAACATACACACACACACACACACTTACACTCTCTCTCCTATAAGCAGAGTGCAGTGTTGCACAAACCTTTTGACATTTACTCGTATTTAATCACACTAATTATTGCACATGTAAATGTCATATCAAGATTTTAAAATAGCAAAAGAGTGAAAGAAAAACAAAAGAGAGAAAGCAAGGTAGAGAGAGATAGCAACAAAAGAAACAAATACTAATGCTGATTGCAGCGATATGATACAAGAGTATTAGTAACAGGATGTCCTAATCGTTTTACTGCTTCAGCATTCGCATGTAACAGTTGCATTATTTTCCTGCTTTTGTAATAATTTTTTAAAAAATTGAATGAATTTGAATTGTTTTTAAAATCGATATTAAATTTCATTTATTTTAAATCGTCTTAATTTTGTTTGATAATAACCTTTTTCTTCTCTCTTCTTATATAAAGAGAAAGGACAAGTGCAACAAACGAAACATCTTAAAGAAAAATATTTTTTTTTTAATTTTTATTGCAAATTCGGTAACCTGCTATGAATATAAAAACTATGTAAACGAATATGTGTTAACTAGGTAGACGAGATCTTCAAGTTCAAACTGAAGATCTAACATCTTCAAAATTTATCTTTTGATAAACTCCTCTCTTCAGTCTTATGGCAGAAGTTCTAAGTATAACTTATTGATTCAGAAAATTTCGTGTTTAGAGTTGGCATTAACTTAGAGGTTCTCCCAGCCACTGTTAGAAATTAGCACACAAAAAAATGGATGTTGTGAGGCTATAACTAAGAGACTGTAATGTCCAATAATGTATCAGTAAAAGAATGTTAACCTTTGATATTTGATAGATCGGAAACACTACGTCAACAAGCAGGATGAAAGCAAGAAGAGATTAATGCGGGGTCTCTAACCAAATCATTTGTAATCAAAAAGCTGCAATTGGCCTCGTGTTCATGCAAAAATGATAGATTACCGTAGCCGCCATGAGTATCTGTTTAATATCATCTAGTGGACTTACAACAGCTAAGGTTAGAGGACGTGTACTTGTCCGTTAAGACAAGTACAATAACCGGAGGTCGAAATTGACCCATTGTACTATATGACAGCAGCTTGGTCTACACCAGATATCAGCAATGAGTATTCATAAAAATGAATAGAATCGAATCATACTCATAATTTCCTTTTATACGGATTCATACTTATTTTAATATCTTGGAACTTCTACTCATATTCAAAGCTTGAAGTACTCATCACATTCATACTTAACAACACGTATGACGTTGTTGATTTCGACTCTCCATAACTAAACATATACACGAAGCACAAAATAAGTATAAATCGCGTACGAACACTAAAAGACATACCCACTAAAAGGTTGTGTGTTTGCTCTGCTTGCTGCTCTGTCGTGTTTGGCTTAAGTGTATTTTTTGTTGTTGTAAATGCAACAACAACTAAGACTGTAAAATTTACAGTGTAAATATTAATGAATGATTCGAGTCACTCGAATCATTTATAAATATTATAAGTATTTTTCTAAAGTTATGAATCTAAATGAGTAGGCTTATGAATCAAACATATTTCGAACGGTATGAGTTTGATGTCAACGTTGTACGCATACTCATTGCAAACTGTACTCTTAAATCAACGTTGTAGTGAGTATGAATTCATCAGAGTGTAGTTAAATTTCAATATTGTTGGCTCACTTATATTCAAAATTTCATGAGTGCTTATGAGTAGCGAAAAAACGATTCATTGCTGATCTCTGGTCTACACACCACCAGACGAAACTTTAAACAAAAGGTCATTTGTATGATACTATATTACTTCGGCAACTTCCCTTTCAGCATTCTTCCGGTAAAAACTCTGGAAGTTAAATTAAAATGGCCATGAAGATTTTCTCAAAAAACTGTCATTCTGAGACGAATTTAAATTGTAGGTTCCGTCACTCATGGATAAAATTAATACACACAACATGGGTGGTGTGAGAAACTAGGTTGTAAACCTGACTAAAGGATTGTAAGGAGCAATTAATCACTGTTCAGAAATCTTAAAACATAAGAGTGTTACATTCTAAGGTGGACGAAGGAATGAAATTTTATGAAGCAGCTGTGGATACTGAGTATAATGACAGTGATTGTCCCCAATGCCCCAGGGACTCCATTTCCCGCATGGCTGTGAGATCGAACATATGGCATTAAAATATTGTGGGATTTAAATATGTTTACTAAAAACGCCTTTACTCAGTTTTTAATTTTAATTATAATCGTATAATTCAGTTTCCTTCAGCAAGAGCATGTGGCTTGGGATTGTGTTGGACCAGAATATTCTCTGCAATCTTCTCCGCAAGCTTCTATTAAAAGAGATGTGTATGTGGTATATATACATACATAATTGATAATTTCAACCCTTCAATGAGGATTATGGACCTAGTCTATAACACCACTTGTGTTGTGTGTGTTAATTTTTATACATGAGTGACGGGACCTACAGTTTAAAGTCGACTCTGAACGAAAGATTTTTCAGTAATTTTTCATGCCAATTTTATTTCAATCTAAGAGTTTTTACCAAAAATCTGCTGAGAGGAAGTCGCCGAGGAAATATTTTTTCATATTTCGTTTTGTTGAAGATATCTTAAGCTGGGGTTTGAACCTAGGCCTCACATCTAATAAGCCAACACAATACCCACTTGACTGCGGCCTAGCTTAGTAATATTGCAAGTATCATCCCCATGCCATCGAGATTGAGTATTGTCCTGTAAAATGAACTTATAATACCCAGTTTAATTCAAGCAATCGGTATATCAATGCCCTGTAGCATATTGGAGATAGCAAACCTCTACCGTCCATCTACGATGTAATTCGCGACTACATCCCTATATTTCGAAATTCATTCATAGATGAGGATGAACGTCGAAGTAATGTTTGTTAGAGCTGTGATGGTGTGCAATGAACACATCAACATATTGGTTCTCTAGGCTTATGTATATGTATTAAACGGTGAAGGCGCTTAAATTTATTTATATATATATAATTTATATAATTAAATTTAAAATCTGTTTAAAGAGCCTATCCTTGTTAAATAAGAAAATCCTAAAATATATTGACACATGGAAAATTATTTACGGCCTCCAAAGCTGCATGACCAAATCAAATAATAAAAAAAAACGAAAATAAACAGGCCAACAAGAAGCAGCCTTTAAATACAGCTGGGGACGAGCCTTTTTTCTTCTGTGTTAACAAATGGCCGGCAAGAAGAAAATGGTCTTGGTAATAAAAACTCAACTGCGAAGGATAGAGAAGCATACAAAGAAGCATGAAAAGGGTCACACCATAAGATAACATCTTAAACATCTTCCCCTTCAACCCCATGCCGCCTTGCAATTTTTTTAACCCGCCATACAAATATTTACAGTGTGGCTTATTTACACCATAGATTGAGAGGGGATATGGATGGGATAGAGCTTGATGTAACAAAAAAAAATGGCAGTTAATTTAAGAGGAGAAGAAATAAAAAAGGAAAGAAAGAATGAAAGAACGAAAAGGAATAAATTGACCAAGTAGTCAACCATAATCAACCTCAGTGGCCAGAAATCACATTTGACCAAGTCAATAAGTATTAAAATAAATATTTTTTCTCTCTCGTTTTTTTTTATACCAATAAACTCACGTCGTATGAGGAGGCCATAACGGGAAAAGAAAAAATAAGAAATAGCCGGAGTTTGAGAAAAAGTTGGATTAGGAACAAAAAAAAAATGGAAGA
Source organism: Sarcophaga caerulescens (assembly GCA_927399465.1). NCBI lineage: Eukaryota > Metazoa > Arthropoda > Insecta > Diptera > Sarcophagidae > Sarcophaga > Sarcophaga caerulescens. Next base: position 7,432 of record CAKMJM010000067.1, read on the forward strand.
AGAAAAAGGATATCCTTTAATCATAAAGTCTAACAATGAGCATGAGGATACATTTGGTAACCCTAACGAACTGAAATGTGTTTACCAAAGGTGACAAAAATAACAACAACTGAAAAACAGAAAAGCGAGAAAGGAATTTGTGATTTTTTATATGAAACATATGCCAGACTAAAGGTTACTTCCGGTCAATTTGTTACAATTGTTACAGAATCTGCTTCTGTTCGTTCTCTTATTTTTTTAATATAAAAAGAATATATTTTAAAGAATTATTTTAAAAAAGGAAGCACGTATCAAAATAATTTAGTTTAAGGATAAATTGTTTCCATATTATCGTACTTTTCTTTAATAGAAATTTATTATAAAAGGCAATGAGAAAACCAAAGCGGTGGGTTTGTGAAAGCAGAGTGATGGAGAGCGGAGTCAAAATGGTTATACGTTCATATTGTTACGAAAATGAAAAATCTAGATACTGGTGTTTTGCTTTTACATCGCTTAACATTAAAATTATAAACAAAAGCTACAAAAACAAAACTTAATATAACAACAACTTAATATAACAACAAATACCAGCATAAAAAATGGTAAACAAGTAAACAAAAATTCACAAACAACACTACAACAATAAATGTAAACAAAATACACAAACAAGGCGAGAAGGCGAATTCGTGAACATTCATCAAACTGTTTACTCTGCCATATAAAAGGCAAGGCAAAGCAGGCGAGTAAGTTAGTGAACTTCGGTCAGTCTTCTGTGAAGACGCAGTGTATTTGAAGAGAATAATCGTGGTTTGAAGATCTCCGTTACAAAGATCTGTAGAGTAATTGCCTAGTAATTGTTATTGTTTATGCAAAGGGTATAAGCAGAGGAATAACAAAGAAAAGCAATTGTTGTCGTTTACATAAAATTGTGAACAATGGCACACAGAATTGTGCGAATAATAAAGAATTTTAATTAAAACTAAACACAAATTTATTTTTATTTTATTGGCAAAATATGAGCGCGTAATATTTTAAACGTTTTAAAAGGTAAAAGAGTAACAATATCTATACCAGTGAGCGTCAACAGAAACTGTACGCTAAGGATAAAATTCTAACAATCATTAAACTCAACTTTTACCACTTTATGACAGTGCTCGAAAAAATTTCACACTACGAGGGCGGTTCGGAAACTTCTTAGCCTATCAATGAAAGAGAATAGTTAGTTTTTCAAAAATATTTTTATTTTTCAATATAATCTCCTGAAACTTCAAAACAATTAGTCCAACGCTTTTCTAGCAATTCTATGCCTTGATTAAAATAGTTTTCCACAAGGTCTTCAAAATAGTGGTTTACAACTGTAATTGCATCTTCATTTGAGGTAAAACGCTTGCCAACAAGGAACTTTTTTAGATTTGGGAACAGGTAAAAGTCACTGGGAGCTAAATCAGGAGAATAAGGTGGGTGGTCAAGCAACTCGTACTTTAATTCGTTGATTTTAGCCATTGTTAAAACATTCTTGTGCGCTGGTGCGTTGTCTTGATGAAAAATTATTTTTTTGTGTTGTAAGCCAGGACTTTTTCTCGAATTTGTACATTTAATTGATCCAAAAGGTTGCAATAGTACTCTGAATTTATTGTTTTACCCTTTTGCAGATAGTCAATCAATAAATTACCTTTGAAGTCCCAAAAAACCGTTGCCATAACCTTACCAGCCGATTGAATTGTTTTTGCCTTCCTTGGGGCACTTCCTCCAGCTTCAGTCCATTGTTTGGATTGTTCTTTTGTCTCTGGAGTATAGTGGTGGATCCATGTCTCATCAACAGTTATGAAACGACGCTTAAAATCCATTTTATTTCGCTTAAAACGATCCAAACAAGCTTGAGAAATGTTCATTCTTATGCGTTTTTGGTCGATTGTTAACAAATGCGGCACCCATCTTGCAGAAAGCTTTTTCATCTGTAGTTCTTCACACAAAATTAAATGGACTCGATCATTTGAGATGCCCATGATGTTAGCAATTTCACGCACTTTTATTCGTCGATCATTTAATACCATATCATGCACTTTGGCTACAATTTCTGTTGTTGTTGCTGTTTTTGGACGTCCACTACGTGGTTCATCTTCAATGCTTGTACGACCACGTTTAAATTCAGCAACCCAATTTTTTACTGTTGCATATGAAGGAGCACTTTCACCTAACACATTCACCATATCATTATGAATTTCTTGTCCCGATAAACCTTTTTTATGGAAATATTTAATGACAGCACGCATTTCTAATTTTTCCATTGTAAAAAAATCGCGGATGCGTCTTTTTTGAACACCTGTTTCTATATGAAGGAGTTGCCAGATCGAAACAAAATTTAACAAGTGTTCATAACAGAGATGGAAGTTTCCAAAACACTTAACTTTTTTCTGTTTATAACGCGCTTTCTGTGCTAGGCTAAGAACTTTCCGAACTGCCCTCGTATTTCGAAATATTTTGTAATTTTTTTTGTTTCAATTTTAAAAAGCTGGCAATGAAACAATTTTTAAATAGAAATAACAGTACATAATTTATTATTATATATATTTTTTTAATTGTACATTTTCTTTTGACGCTCACTATGTATGTGGCAGCTTACATGCTGATGTAGATTGGCTGATGGTTAAAGAAGGTATTTCACTTGATCTGGTCATGTTTGATTTGGTCATGCAGCTTTGGAGGCTGTAAATAATTTTCCATATGTCAACATATTTTAGGATTTGCTTATTTAACAAGGATAGGCTCTTTAAACAGAATTCGGATTTAATTTTGGAGGCCATATCATTACGGATATGATTTCATATTGAATACGGTCGTTTTGGAAAAATGATTCTGAAAAAAAGATTTATTTGTGATCTGCAGTATAAAAAAAAATTCATGCAAATTGCTATCTATTTATCCTTTTGCGTAACTTCTTCCCCTAAAATCTTATCTTATCCATAACAAAGTGGACAAATTCCTTATAAGTTATAAAAAAAATATCTTGAAAGCATTTCCTTTTGTTTCAGGATATCGCTTATGAAACGATTTGTATTCATGTTAAAGCACTTAAGCAGTGGCGCCGTAATTCGTGGGAATTAGAACAGCAATTATGCAAGAAATAGGATAGAAATATTATCAACGTAAATATTTATGATGCCATGTTTTTGTATTTATTCTTAAACAAAATCAGTGAAGTGTACTCATAAAAAAACAACGTCATGTTTATACTTACAAGTGTCAAAATTAACGCAACGTACGTACACTTACAGGGTCATTAAATACTTGTTAAGGGGGGCGAATGCAACTCTGCTACATATTTAATGCAACAGAACACTTACTAATGAGTGTGACTCCTTTTTCAAAATTGTTTTTTTATTTTTTAAGTGTTGCAAACACTATTCTAACAAGTAATTGTTGTTGCATGTAAAACTCTTATTCTGTTACTCCAAAAAAAAAAAAAAAAAATATTAAAAAAAAAACAAAAAAGAGGCAAGAAATTGTCGCTAATTACTTATGTTGCCGCCTGCTATATGATGTTGTAACAACTAGTAAGTGGCATGAACATGTGTGTAACATGAAACCACAATTATCACCATCGTAAAGCAAGGCAATTTACCATACATTGCCAGAAGAAGCCAAAAAGGAAGCAAACAAATTGGTGGTGGTTTCAGAAGAAACTACAGAGAAAGGAAAAAAAAAACGCCACTTAATTGAAATGCAAACAGCAGAAGAGAAAGAATAAAAGAAAGAATACACAAATTTATTTCATTCTTTTCCAAATCCACTGGTAAATAAGAAAATAAAAATTAGTTTCACTTTCTTTCGGCAAAATTTTTACGCCTGTCAAGGCTATTACAACCCATCAAACGATTTCTCATTTTTTTTTGCTCCTTCTCACTTTCAAGGCAATTATTTCATTTAGGCCAATAATGTATCAAAATTTTTTGTAAATCTACCTTCAAAACTCTCTCTTTTTTTGTTGTATAATAATCGATAATGATCGATAACATACATACATGAGTGGCGGTATCTACTCGCCTACTGGTTGGCTAACATTGTTTACCCATAAAAATGCCTTTGAATCCCGTATGAATGCAGTGTGGTAGACCAAAAGTGTAACGAATTGATTACTTCCAGCTCGAGTAGCTGCTGCTGCAAATGGTCACTTTTTATTTGAAAATTTTTTTTTGGCGCAAAACTCTTCTCATTGTTGCAAAATTTGTCTCCATAATTTGGCTTGAAATTATAATTTCACACTTGGCAACACATGCCAATAGAAAAGAATAAAAATTTACTCGCTTTGATATAAAATTTGTTGAAATTTTCCCTCAAAATTTTTGAAGAGTTTTTCTGGTCCGCATAATAATGTCATCAGTTTAATGCTCAATTCTATTGAAAACCGTAGAGAATTTTTTCAAAATTACTGCAACGAATTCATCAATATGCGTTTGTGTTTGATAAATTTATTGAGTGATTGGATTTAAAAAAAATTAAATATTTTCCATTGCTTTTAAAAATTAAGAGGAGGACCCCTTAAGGCATTCAGCAAATTAAATAATTTTTCAGAAAATAGGAGAAAATTCTTCATGAAGTTCTTTCATAATGAGCGCTCAAAATTTTAATCATTAATAGCATGTAATACACTGAGCAAAATTTCTAGAGCAGTTAAACTCTGCGCTCGTTAATAGAAACATAGATGTCTTAAGATATATAGCAGGCACGCATAAAAGTCGCCGTAGTCTAGTACAGGGATTACCATTTCATAGCTCAATTGTGCAGAGCGAATTCACACACATTGCTTATGCTATTTTATTTAGTCGTCAATCAGACTGCGACAAGCACACATGTCAGCGGATGCTATGTTATTTTTTTTTAGGTTTACACTCAAAAAATATTTTATGTTAAAAAATCCTTGTTTTTAAATTCAAAGTTTTATATGTTCTTAAAACACATTTTGATTGTTTTAATAGTCAAGTTAATAATTTAGGTGATATGGAAAGAGAACAACTTTTTTATAGACATAAAGCAATATTTTGGAAAAATTAAAAGGTTGGTTATTAGCAGGAGAGGAAATTTATGAATCAAAATTAGTATCCAGCAAATATCTAAAAAACATTACCTAATTATTAAGTAAAAGATGTATAACTTTGTGTATGTTGATAAAATAAAAATCAAAATAGGGTATATTACTAATATTTATCTATTACTGTAAGCTCTCAACTTATTTTCTCTCTCTTACTCACTAATACACAATCAAAAAAAAATTTTGGTAACCCCTGGTCTAGTAGGTAGTTCGTATCCCAGGTCAGTCATCAAAAAGAAAATATGCAAAAAAAAAATATTTTCTTCGGCGATTTCCTCTGAGCAGATTTCTGGTAAAAACTCTGAGAGTAAATAAACCTGCCATGAAAATGTTTCTCTGACATCTGAAATTAAAACGAAAAATATCTTCGGCGATTCCCAGTCTTCTTCCAAAATCTCTGAGAATAAATAAAATTGTCATGAAATAGTTACTCAAAATTCTGTCTCAACAATCTGTCTTTTTAACACACAAACATGGGTGGTGTGAGAAGCGAGGTTGTAATCCAGACTAAAGGTTTGTAATGAACAATTAAGTAAATTGGGAAAGGATATCATTTATCACTGAATTGTATTTTTAAGTAAGCGCGTTTGCATATTTATTCAACCATTAGCCTTTAGGGAGACAAGAGAACGAGTTCATAGAATTTCAATAGAGTTTTCAGTTAAATCTGCAAGTGCCGGAGAAATACTGTCCAATTCAGTACATTTTTGGGAAACCAAAAAAAAAAATTACTCCTCGAACAGCATAAAAGCTTGAAATAATAAGTGCACAGGAAAAATGTTTCAATTCCAATAACTCTGTCTCTGCACACTTGATACAGTTTTAAGTCATATAATTGCCAGCAGAATCTCCGATAGCATAAATTTTTTTACTGTGATGGAAACAAACTGGATTCATACACTACGGCTTCATAATTAACCGCTACGTTATGGTCCTGTAATGCGTTGAATGTCGTTTTTCACTATACTTATATAGTACACGAGACTCTGCCGCACAGTGTAATTAAAAGTTCCGTCCATGAATTTGCTTATAAGAACATATAATCCGAACTTACAAGTGTAAAGAAGTGGCGTATAAAACGCTAAAACTTGGAAGAGGTGTTTCGGTTGCGGTATTGAGGAATGATTGCTGTTAATAGCACCTCATACATACATACATAATTGGTCATTACAACCTTTCAAACAGGATTATGACGTACATAGTTTCTCACACCACTTATGTAGTTTATGTTAATTTTATACATGAGTGCCAGGACCTAAAATTTATAGTCGATTCCAAAAGACAGATTTTTGAGAAGCTTTTTCATGGCAATTTTTTACTCTCAGAGTTTTTGCCAGAAATCTACTGAGAGGCAGTCGCTGATGAAATATTTTTTCATATTTTCGTTTTGATGTCTGACCTGGGGTTTGAACCGTGGCCTTACGTCTAATAAGCCAACACACTACCTACTAGACTATGGCGTTATAGAGTTTCGAAATTATTCCCCAAAGTTTTATTTTGCCAGAAATCTACTGAGAGATAGACGCCAATTAAATATTTTTTCATATTTCGTTCTGTTAACGATGTCTGACGTGGGGTTTGAACTACGTTCTAATGTTTAATGTAAACCAACACAGTACCTACTAGACTACGGCAACTTTTACAGAATTGCGTTACGATATTACTTCTAAGTGTAGTTAGTCTTCTGGTTGCTCTTCAATTAGTTGATATTTCTTCTACGAGTTATCTTTCCGTAATGAACTTGCGAATTTTCTGTGCTTTTGCTTCGTTGACAGCTTTCATGAACTTTTCCACCGAGTCCTACTTCTTCGGGGACAGTAATATAACCACCATCCATCCACCGATCTGACCACCGATGGTATTTGAACATAACATATTGTTACGAAAATAGAAGCAGTGTAATGTCGTTTAACATTAACATTAAACGATAAACAAAAGCTACACTAACAAATACATCGAACTTGTTCGAAGTAAACCAACAACAGCAAGCATGAGAGAAAATGGGATAGAGAAGTAAGCGAACGCAACAACAAGCAATGTGTACACAATATACAAACAACAATGTAGTCGCGATTGAATTCTCAAGAAGGCGAAACCCCGAACGTTCCATTTTAAGAACCTTCCTCAGACTAATTACGTGCGCATATAAAAAGGCAAGACAAAGTAGGCAACGAGTAGTCCTGTGTGAAGACGCGTTGCGTGTGAAGATAACAGTCGTTGTTTGAAGATCTCCGCTATACAGATCTAACGAACATGTGTTGTTGTTTACGCAAAGGGTGTGAGCAGAGAAGAATATCGAACAAGCAATTATTGTTGTAGTTATTGTTGTATACGATGTATAAGTTGGAAACAGTGGCACATATAAATAGTGCGTACAATAAAAAGTTTAATTGAAACTAAACACAAATTTGTTTTTACTTTGTTTACAATCAACTCATATTTTAAAGGTTTTTAAAAAGGTAAAAACGTAACAATATTCTTCAGTTTCGTCCATCCTCATTTGGATTTGGATTTTGGTAAGTTGTCGTGCCTATAACAGCTGTATACGTGACTTCTGTAACCGCTATGTCCAGTCAAGAACTGCATTACGTTCTTCAAATTATGTTATCTTAAAAGGTATTCCCTATAAGCTAACAAAGGATTCTGTATTCTTAAAATTTCAAACTGTCACGTCCTTATACATCGTAAGATATCGATTAATACATATTTATTAAAAAAAAATAAATTCTTCTTACGGCGCCTTCCAATGTTTCAATTGGGAAATTCACACAAGCCGTTGTATCGTTGTATTGAGTGTATTGTTGGACGATTACACAACAGTGTATGATTGTTGTTGATAATTTTCATGTAAAAATCCGATACACTTATATACATTTTTTTCATATGTTTTTAAAAGTTGTATTGGTTTCGTGCTATCAAATTGTGTGAATGCCAAAAAATACATTTGGAATATGAGATACACAATACAGCATAGCATTGAGCGTTCACAAACAACCAAGTGTATTCAATACAACATACACGATACAAAGTCGTGTGAATTGCCCAAATATGTAATCGTAAATCGGAATGTCACTCAATCTTAAATCCCGTTCTGAAAACTGGCAATATTTCCATTGTTTTCTTATCCTACAACATCCTCTGCATCTGTATTAATGGTTTTAAATGCCGTCACTTGAATTTCTATTTTTTTTTTTAGAAAATCACTACAAGACTTTCATGGGCTTTTTTTTGCCATTTTGAAACTCTAAAAATTTATGGTTAATTTTCTTTTAAAAAGCCAAATCTGTGTGGCCAAAAGGTTTTTTGTTGTTGTTGGCTTTACTTTTTCTTTTGCGCCTTTTACGATGAGTTTTTTTTTTGTTCTTGTTTTTTTGTTCAATGTTATAAAATAAAAATTCCAACTCAATCACAAATTGTCCGCGAAAATTTTTGAAAACATTTTTCATTTGATTTTTTTTCTTCTTGTTCTTCTTTTTCCATTTTTCCAGAAACATAAATTCATGTTTAACAATTCTGAAATGAAAATAAAAAACTGAAAATCCAACAACAATTTCAGATTTGTTGCCACAGCTACTGTCAGTTGTTGTTGTTGTTGTTAGTTTTCACAAGTTTATCGATGAAATTTATTACATTGTTATACAGGGAGATATACACGGAGAGGCACAGAGAGGGAGAGAGACAGTATTCTATGGAATTATATTGTCCGTTACAGTTCATGGAGTTATTTTTATGGTTCTGGAATCGCAGAGTTATTTGAACGAGATGTATTAGATTAGACATTGGAAATGTAACGAAGTCAACTTGCATTTTAAACTTGCCGCGAATTACAAAAATTAAATAAAGTGTATTATATGAGAATTAATAACCCGAAGGCTTGAAAAAAAGTTTGTAAACTCACATCATTCTTTTTATTTTTTTTTTTTTTTTTTGCGGGTAGGAGGACAAATGCTTTATGCATTGATGAAGGTCGTCACCATACATGGTATGACGGACTCTCCCACTGGGTAACTGGGTATACCGACTAAAAACCCGCTTTGTCTTCTTAGCGGGGTATCATTCCACCTCGGAACCACGGTTGTATTACTTCGAGGTGGGCCCCTTTTGGCTCCTATGCCAGTGTCATCATTGTAAGCCTGCGTCCAGACTCCGCTCTTCTCTTATTCTACTGCGTCTAGGTCATATTTTTTCCTTCGCAGGACATAGTGCTCAAATTGTTTAACTGCGTTCCAGTTTTCTCTGCTGTTTATCATTTTCAGCACGATGTTTGTGGCACTAATAATGCCGATTTCAGCCTCGAGACCCTGACGTCTTTCGGCCCAGCGTCTGCAGCCGAAGAAAGTGTGTTCGGCATCGTCTAACATTTCCTCCTCCTCGTAGATGCAGAATGGCGAGCGACATTTCCCCATGCGATGCAGGTACTCTCTGAAGTATCCATGACCGGTTAGCATCTGGGTTATGTAGTAGTCTACTTCGCCGTTTTTTCTGTTTTTCCACACTTGCAATTCTGTTTTATTTCGTTGAAGATCTTATAAAAACAATAGATGGTCCTCAGGTCCACATTTATACTTTATATTCAGCAGAAGTCGCAGTAGTCTAGTAGGTAGTGTGTTGGTAATTAGATGTGAGACCACGGTTCAAACTCCGCGTCAGACAAAACGAAATATAAAAAAATATTTCTTCCTCTTAACAGATTTCTAGCAAAAACTCTGAGATTAAAAGAAAATTGCCATGAAAAGTTTCTCAAAAAAAAAAAAACTGTCGTTCGGAGTTCGCCTTAAACTGTAGGTCCTGCTACTCATGTATAAAATTAACACACACAACGTAACTGGTGTGAGAAGCTAGGGCGTAATCCTGACTGAAGAGTTGTCATGACAAATTATATATGTCCGGACCGTTCTACAATGTTCATTGTTGATGTTATCTTCTCTAGGGAGTTAGTAGTCAAAGCGGATGAAGTATTTGAATGGGGATTGAAACCTTTTAATTTCAACATTGACTCGGATTCGAACCAGGACTGCTTCGTCTTGTAGTCAAGAACTTAACCAAACTAAACTAAAAAAAAATTTTTTTCGGTATCATAAGGGTTCTACAATGTTCATTGTTGATATTATCTTCTCTAGGGAGTTAGTAGTCAAAGCGGATGATATATTTGAATGGGGATTGAAACCTTTTAATTTCAACATTGACTCGGATTCGAACCAGGACTGCTTCGTCTTGTAGTCAAGAACTTAACCAAACTAAACTAAAAAAAATTTTTTTCGGTATCATAAGGGTGCAATACTGTTGTCTGATGCTGCCTTTTCCCTCGATTATTTTTCTAGCCGTGTTCGTAACGGCATGGATTGCATCGATAGTTGTCTTTGTCATTGTCTTTTGGAAGCCATAGAGGTTACGAGAGATCTCTTCATTATAGTCCACTGCAATCAATAGAAACCAAATACATTTCGAAGCAGGTAAAGTTGTTATGAGTGTTTTACCCTGCGTTAGGTTCAATATAAGCTTTTCTTTCGGATAATAGATGATAGGACTAGTGACGTCATAGGATCCTAGCGTTGTTCTAAAGTCCATTATGTAGGGCTAATGGTGAAATACTTTTCTAAAATTTTTTGGGTTTTTTTGTCCAATAATCTGGATTTTTTAACTTTTTTGTTCCCCACGAATTCAGTTGTTTCAGTTTTCACGCTGCAAAAAAATTTTGTTGTCCTATTGCTGCTAATATTGTTGTTGTTGTAGTTGCTTTTACCATTGTCGTTAAAGTTTTAGTAGCAACAATAGTAATTGTTGTTGGTCTCCCTCTCTCTTTCTCCCTTTCTGTATGGTACTTGATGTAAGTTTTTGTTGTCACTGTCAGTCACTTTTACCTTTAACATGTGAAGTACTTTGTTTTTACATGACCCCATACTCGGAAGCACGAAATAGTGGCATCATCATCATCGTCAACGCCAACATCAATGCCAACACCGTTACTATATGTATGGCTACACATCTCCATTCCATTCTGTTCCTACATCAGCAGCAAAATCAAAAGTCGTCAGTCGTTGTAAATTTATATGCGGCAGTTTTAGTTGCTTCGAAACACTTCTCTTCTCTCTTCCATTCATGCCACACATGTTTGTGCAGCACAGTTACTTTTTTGTTCATTTTTTAATTGTTACAACTTCTTTTTGTGTTTTTTTTTGTTAAAAACTTTTTTGTAACTCTCTCCCTGTGCTCTTCACTACTCTGCACCTAACTTCACTTGATTTCTGGTGCTCTTTTTCTGTTTTTGTTTTTGCAGTTTCACATTAAACTGATTGCATGACATTGTTTAGCCGAGCAAGTGGTTTAGAAGTGATGGTTAAAGTTTAGTTTCTATAGAGTTTGTTATTTTTAACAGTAGTAGTAGTTGTTGTTGTTGTCTTTTTGTTGTTGTTGTATAGTTTTTATAGTCATATATGTTGGTGTCATTTATTTACTATGTTTCCGCTAAAGTGGTTCCACTTTGTGCTATTTAATCCTTCTCAAAACAAAATGGACAGAAAAAAAAACAAAATATTGGAAAATGAAAAAAAAGGAATCGAAAAAAAACGAAAAAAGGACATCAACTTGCAAATATTTTCAGTTTGAAATTTTTGTTTTATTGATTTTAGATTTTTTCCGCTTTCAGGTTTTTTTTTCCGAGAACCCTTTAAATCCATGAAGAATTTAAGCTGACAAAATCATTCAAATTGGAGAGAGAAATCTTTAATAAATAATTTGAAAATCGAACTAAGGATTGATTTTCTATTTTTACTTGAATATAATAAGGCCTCGTATTAGGTTTGATTAGGTCAGATGGGTAGCACGCTATCGTTTGAATACCATAAGGTATGGTATGATACTGGACAAAAAAGTTCACAAAAACTACTCTTCTTTCTGTGATCACAACCTAGCGTCCAGTACATTACGAAAAAGTTACTGTTTGGTGTGGATATTGGACAGGCAGCGTCATCGTTCCATATTTATTTGAAAACGATTTTGGCCTGGGCATCAATGTTAACGATGAGCACTATAGCTCTGTGATTACAAACTTCTTTTGGCCTGTATCGGATGATCTGAACACCAACGACATGTATTTCTAACATTACAGCGCTACGGGCCATACAGTTCATCATGCTCTATTGGATATTCTGCACGAGTGATTAGAGAGCATGGTCACCTCACGTGGAAGTGATTTGAATTGAGCATCAAGATCATATGATTTGGGTCTTAAGACATCTTGTGGGATGCCGCATGTGTATGTGAATAATGGTTAATCCAACATAACCTATGCTGTTGGCAAAAATTTAGCCTGATTTATAAGCCAGAATAATGAAAAATTAGACATTTCGTATGCGCTCTACCCAAAAAAGCCGTGAAAATTTCACACAGAATGACATCGATTGGTTTTTCAAACGAATAAAACATTTCCAAGATACTTAACTTAAATGCACATACGCATACAAACATACATAATTGATCACTACAACCTTTCAGTCAGGATTACAACCTAGTTTTTCACATCATTTATGTTGTGTGTTTTAATTTTATACGTCAGTGGCAGGACCTAGAGTTTAAACTCGACTCCGAGCGATAGATATTTTGACAAACTTTCCAAGTAATTTTATTTTACGCTCAGAATTTTTGCCAGAAATCTGCTGAGAAGAAGTCGCCCAAGTAATTTTTTTTCACATTTTGTTTTGTTGGAGATGTCTGACCTAAGGTCATATTAAATTAAAAGACATGAGGCAATTAAAAACAACCTAATAGTTTCTAAAAAGGGCGCACTGTCATACATTATACTTTTCCTGCACTCACTTTTATTGCGTTCATTTCATATGAACTTTTCATGAAATTCATCGAGCCAAGCTGTTGATGCGTGCAGTAAGCGTCGTAATTAGATTTTCCCATGGTTTTGTGTAGCATAAGTGGTAGATCGATTAGTTACTCAAGTTTCCTACATTGCTTCATGCACTTCATCGACTAAGATGTCTCCAATGTCCAAATTAAGACGAAACTGCAACGATGTAGTGTTCAATTGCCCTCAATTTGGCAACAATTGAATGAAAATGTTCTAAACCTGATTTAAGGTGATGTATTTGATCAAATGCTGCTGTCCGAAAAGCATTATACGTGTTGGAAAACATTCACTGTAGCTCTGTAAATGGCAGAGGAGGAGAATCTCTTGGTGATTACAATAACACGGCCAGAATAAGAAAGAGCGACCACTGTAAGCGCAGCACGGGATTTAACGAAATCGCTTAGTATAATGATGTGGTGATGAAGGTGACTTAAGGTGTTATTATTCCGAAATATTGAAGCATATAAAAGGCTTCTACTCTTTACATACATAAATATGTACATACATACATACATAATTGGTCATTACAACCCTTCAGTCAGGATTACGACTTAGCTTCTCAATACCACTTATGTTGTGTGTGTTAATTTTTTTCAATTAGTGGCGGGACTCCGAACTACAGATTTTGGAGAAACTTTTCATGGCAATTTTATTTACTCTCAGAGAGGAACTCGCCGAAGAAATATTTTTTTATAATTCGAAATGTCCTGGACCTGGGGTTTAAACCGTGGCCTCTCGTCTAATAAGCCAACACTCTGCCTATTAGGCTGCGGAGATTTCAAAAGGCTTCTACTCTAGTACAAAAAAAAAAACGCATTGAAGTATATGAGATGTCTTGCTATTTTGTGTTAAGCAGTAATCCGCCTTACTAAATACTTTAGATGGTAAGAAATTTGCAACACCACGTACTGAGATTCAAGCGTCCTTAAAAGTTTAACTTGCATTTATAGAGGAGGAGGATAGTTAGGTCTCTAAGCCAAATAACTTCAAGAAGCCCCCATGATGCAATTCAGTCTGCTATGACTATAGAAATTCTCTTGAATTCTGTTTGTCAATGGCATCGTAGTATTTGTACAAGAAAATCATTTCAAAGACCTGTAAGTCTGCCTCAACGAGAATACTTGAACGATTAAACTAAAGGTTTGATTCGGGGACCTATACGGTAGTCCAGCCATCTAGGCTGCTATAATAATGAAGGCTAAATGGTAACTTGAGCCTGCCGATATTATGGTTGGCATGATTAGCTAAAGAGTATGGTTATTGCGTACAATTACGATGAATAGAGGGTAGAGCTATTTCCTCTGCTGTTGTGCCGTTTAGTGCCTGAAATATGATCAAACTCTATTGATTAGTTGCCAAATATTTAAACTTCCATTAATGGTGATTAATTTTGCCTGTGGGATCATTTATTGCACCCATGTACAGGAGTATGGTGGCATTACAATCTCATAAATGCGATAAAATTGAATAATTTAGCAAAAAACTAAAATAAGAGATTATGAACGAATAAAAAATAATAAAAATAGAATTTTTAAAATACGAAAAATAATCCAGATTTTTAGACAAACATTTATTCAATATTTTTCTTTTCTTTTTTTTTTTTTTGTCATAAAATTGAAATGCGAAAGTGTTATCATTACACCTGCAAATCCCTTTAAAAATATATTTTTAATAATTTTATCTTCATTCATCTCAACGGCAAAACGAAAACAACAACAAATAGTTTTTAGTTCAAAACTATCGTTTGTATGGAATCTATAAAAAAAATCGAAAAAAAATCGTTTACAACTTTAGTTTTTAGTTTCCATATCAAATTACATTCCAATGGCTGGCCATTCCTTTAAACATTTATTAGAGCCTGAGTATATGGTGGTAGAGAGAATGACAGAGAGAGAGAGAGAGAGGGTGTTTTATGGTGACATTCACATATTATTGTAATGTATGTTGCAACAACTTTTAGATATTCATACTCGTTCAACAACGATTCATCAAACATTTATGCTCCGGTGTCTATCTATCCATCTATCTCTCTTTAGTCCTTTAGTACTTGTCTCTCTATGAATATTTATACATCCGCCAAATGACGAAAAAAAAATCCCTACAAATTGATCGAACATGGAGTGATTACCGGAAGCTATACTGATTAGAAAATGAAAAAAAAACGAGAAAATAAAAACGTGGAACTACTGTTCTTTATCTTTTTGTAGCTCAAATTGCATTCATGTTTTTAGCAAAATAAAGAATTTTTTTTTTAATTTTTTGTCTGTTTTATTTCAAAAAAAGGGACTGTTTTTGTAAAGTGTGTTAAATTTTCAAGTTTCATTTGAATATTTCAATAAACTGTAAAGAGATTAATTAAAATGATTTGTTCCGATTATATAAATTGAAATAAAATGGCAGACATTTCTTAATAAAAAATTTTGGCAAGTATATCGTAGTTTTATTGGACTTGATTACGTGGAAGCATGTTAAAAGCCTTTGAAAAAGTGTTCAGACAAAACTCTTTACATATTATCCTTATCGAATAACTAAAATTTTGAATCAATTCTTTTCTTTTCCTTCTTCTCTCAAAACCGAACAGTAGCTTCCAACATCATCACAACACATGAACAGAATCTTTTCTCCTTCAAAACAGTTTCTCCATAAGCCATATGCAGCAGGTTTCATTCACTCAGACTTGAGGCCTGTAATGGCTGCAATAAGTAATATTTCAACAATTGCACTGTTTCCTTACAGTTTTGTCTATGTTATAAAGTGTTACTTTGACAATCTGAGCGTCTATGTTTTTTTTTTTTTTTTTTTTTTTTTTTTTTTTTGCGGGAAGGACCGAAAATGCTTTATGCATTCATGACGGTCGTCATCATACATGGTATGTCGGACTCTCCCACTGGGTATACCGACTAAAAACCCGCCTTGTCTCCTCACCGGGGTATCATTCCACCTCGGAATCACGGTTGCATTACTTCGAGGTGGACCCCTTTTGACACCTGTGCCAGTTCCATCATTGTCAGCCTGCGTCCAGGCTCCGCTCTTCTGTTATTCTACTGCGTCTAGATCATATTTTTTTTTTCGCAGGACATAGTGCACAAATTGTTGAGCATCCTGGTTACCGAATGTATTTGTATAATGCCTTGGATAACGTTAGGAATCCTAATCAGTACTAAAACTATACATTTAAGGGCCAATTCGACATAAGATTCTTTATCACTTATGTTTACGTTAGAAATTACAGTCGCATAGTTTGAATGAGTCAGCGATCTTAAAAAATATCAACGTCCATTACCCAACGACTGAGATGTCTTCACTAATATGAAGCACAGAATCCATCTCTGGAGAAGGAATATTCGATGCATAGCATCATCACATCTTTTAATTTCTTTTTATAGCTTTTTGCAATGCAGGTCTATCACAAAGCGTCTTGGCCCATTTTATTTTTTTTATTTTTATTTTCTATGTTTCAGCTTCATTAGTGAAGTTGAGCAAACATAGCAGATGACAGTCCTGCGGCAGCAGTACATAGAATATTTGGCTTGTACAGCAGGCTACTCAACCTTCTGATTTAAATTTTGTTTAATGAAAATATTCAGAGGTGTTAGAAAGGGCACTATTTCCAAATAAGTCTGCAGGGTCTATTTGTTTGTCCCCAGCAAGTATTTGTATTTTATTTACGACTGATTTTTTTTTTGGTGGTCCTGACATCTATGGTGAAATGGTTGGTCTTCACATCCCTTAATTGCGTGCCATTACACTCATTTGGAAGTCGCCGTGGTCTAGTAGGTAGTGTGTTGGCCTATTAGACGAAAGGCCCGAGTTCGAATCCCAGGTCAGACATCAAAACGAAAATATGAAAATATTTCTTCGGCGACTTCCTCTCAGCAGATTTCTGGCAAAAACTCTGAGAGTAAAAATTGCCATGAAAAAGCTTCTCAAAAAATCTGTAGTTCGGAGTCGACTTTAAACTGTAGGTCTCGCCACTCACGTATAAAATTAACGCACACAACACGAGTGGTGTGAGAAGCTAGGACGTTGTACAATGGGTCAATTCGACTTCCGGGTACTGTACTTGTCACAGTTGACAAGTACACGTCCTCTAACCTAACCTAACCTACGACTGATTTCTTCGTCTCTAACAAATTAATTCTCTGACCTCCTTGGCTGAATGGTTGCGGCAGCAGAACGTAGAATTTTTGGGTTTACATATGACGTTGCCATCGCAGCCATTTTCTAACTATATCAGCCTACTCGATACATTGATTTAAATTTTGTTTAAAGAAAATATTCAGAGGTGTTTGAAGGCCCACTACTTTCCAGTAAACCTGCAGGTTATATTTGTTCGTTCCCAACTAGCCTTTTTAACTGGTGATTTTGTAGCTATTATCTTTTTGGCAACACTGGTTTAAACAGCTCACGCACGTTTCGTGTTTTGTTTCACTGTCAAACATCTTCAGTTTGGTCTATAATTTAACCATGAATCGTCTTACAAACGAACAACGCTTGCAAATCATTGAATTTTATTATCAAAATGTGTGTTTATTATCAAATGTGAATGGTGAGCGCTACCGTGAGATGATATCCAAATTTTTTTTGTCCAAAATGTAAGAGCTTGACTTGCATGACATGTGGTTTCAACAAGACGGTGCCACATGTCACACAGCACGCGTAACAATGGACTTATTGAGAGCCGAGTTCGGTGAACATTTTATTTCACGTTCGGGACCGATCAATTGGCCGCCTAGATCGTGCGATTTAACGCCTTTAGACTATTTTTTGTGGGGCTATGTCTATACAGACAAGCCCGCTTCAATTGACGCATTGGAAGACAACATTGAAGCATTTATTCGTGAGATACCGGCCGAAATGTTGGAAAGAGTATGCCAAAATTGGACTAAGCGGATGGACCATTTGAGGCGCAGTCGCGGTCAGCATTTGCATGAAATAATCTTCAAACATTAAATTATATGGACCATACTATCGATTCAAATAAAGATTTCATGCATTTTTCTGAATTTTATGTGTTTTTTTTTGAAAAATTTTCCTATAGCTTTTAAAAAATCACCCATTATTTTATTTACGACTGGTATCTTCGCCTCTAACAAATTAATTTATGGCCTTCTTGAGTGATTAAAAGTCGCGCCTTTGGTTATTGTAATTTTGATTTCACGTATTCAATAAAGTATACCTTTATCCTTTTTCTTTGACCTACGTTAGGAGTTCTCTTACACTTCAGAGCCTGTGTACGAATACATGATTCAGTTTATTTACTTCAAATCTACAGAAAGTATTTGTTATCACAGACATATTCAAGTTCTTCTTTCCATTAAAGGCTTTATAAAGGTTACCTGCTCGGTTAGATGAATCGTCAATACTTCTAGCCGAATCATGTAGAGCTGTTTCAACTGTGTTTACAATTTGATGAGTGAGTTACCCACCACAGGAATTTATAAGTAAATATTGCTCTAAACGATTACATTGTATTATTTTTTCTAGTGTTTTCTGTGAAAACGATTAATAGACTGTTAGGTCGTGTGCGAAGTTGGGGTTGACGTTTTGAGCCCTGGAAAAGAAGACAAATGCCACTTTTTTCCTTCCTTTAGGGCTTCATCTGGAGACGAAAGTTTGATAAATCGAATTTGGTAAGTCAATATTACAAGAGATGCTGCTGAAGAGTAGTTTCAGAAGGCATTTCTTGTCCACCTAAGGTCTATAAATTTTTAATTGTGCTCCATAGACGATGGATATAACTTCTTATCAAATTTTCCACGGATATCATAGCTGGCAGAGTTTCTATATTTATTTTTTCGATATAAGCCCAAGATCCCTATTAACAGTGAGCGTCAAAAGAAATTGTACACTACGGATAAAATTCTAACACTCACCAAACTCAACTTTTACCACTTAAGGACAGTGCCCGGCAATATTTCGCAATTTTTTGTATTTTATTTTTTGGTTTAAATTTTAAAAACTGGCAATGAAACAATTTTAAAATAAAAATAACGGTAATTTATTAATGTATACTTTTTTTAATGTACAGTTTGTTTTGAGGCTCACTGTATCTTCTTTTTGTGAAAAGTTCTGCAATTACTTCTTTAATGTTCTCAGTATATGGACGCCAGTTTCGTTCTACAATTCTTTAGGATTTAGCCTGTAATTCTTTTGAATTTAGATCGAATGTTAGAAGTTATTTTTAGTCCCCGTGGGAAGGTATAACGTCCAACCTGTTCTGATACAACTGTGCAGTTGTAGGTGGTTGTAATTGATTGCTAATCAATTTTTCCTTATCGGCTTTCTAAATTGAACTCGAGCGAAATTCTCTAATCTTTACTCCTAACAGAGTGCGTATCACTTTAAAAATTGTTTTCCATATACCATTGAAAATCTGCTCCTAGTTTGTGGACTTATGCTGCCAGTCATAACTGATAGTGGAGCAACTGAGCCCTCTTTCAAACGTTTATTCTCCATCCCTAATAATATTGCCATATTTTTATGATTTTATTAATAACTTTTCCAATCTACGATTTAGGATTTTATTGCATGTAATTTTGTTTCATTTTTTTTTTTTTTTTGTTATTTTCTTTTCACAAATTTGTCCTTCACATTTTCATTTTTACAACACAAAAGTTTTTTTTTTTTATTAAAACGAAACAAAATGAAACAAAGAAAGAAAATGACATGAAAAATCAATGGAACGGAATGAAAATCAAAATAAACAAGGAGAACAATTATGAAAATATGTCCACAGGCCATTGATTTGATAACGCAAATGAGGCCGCAATAAAATAAATAAATGAAGAGGAAGAAAAATGTGAATGAATGAAAGACATGCTGGTATCCACAATTTCTCCCTCTACCCCGCCAAATGTAATAAGGATCTCCCTGTTTTGTTTAATAATAAAAATAAAAGTTAAAAAGCAATACAACAAAAAAAAAAAAGGAAACAACAGAAGAATGGAAAATGTTCCGTAGATTTTTCATCATAAAATAAATGTTGTGTGACCAAATGCGTTCTGGTTGTTGACTTGCGTTTATCGCGGTCGCCATGTTGTTTTCCACGGTTTCCGTTTTAATTTAGGCCATAACAGGCTGTTCATTATTGTTTGTAAGTAATTTTCGTTTTCCTGTTCACTTTAGATTTGTTTAATAAAATAATAACGCTTGAAATGACTCGCAGGTTGGTATATTTGATAAGACAAGAATTTTTTTTATTTAATTTAATGATGAGGCTGTTTTAAGTTTGAATACTTAGCATCAAGGTTGTATGCCTCTTTTGGCGTAATTTTAATTTAAAATTTAGTTTCAAATATTTTTGTTATTAAATTTTTGGTACACTTTTCCACTCCATAAACAGGGGATAGTTACTGCACCTATTTCCGTTAGTCTTGTTAAGAAAGTAATGCGGAATTACTTGATTGCCTAGGACATATTTCCAATTCAGCGGTTGAACTGTATTCTTCTGATGATAGAAGTATTCAAATAGAATGGAGTGACTTTTATACTCACTTCTGTCCTGAAATTGTATGACGATCCATCGCATAATGGCAATCCTTACGGGCCATTGTCCTTTTGGTAGACATGCCGAAAGACTCAGCATTCCAACTAATAACTTCTGTTGGAGCTGAACACCGGGTAGAATTATTTGTGGTATTACCATGCGGCCTAAATGCCGGCCTAAGTGGAACCTTTAGTAGGTTTGTGTCTTTAATAAAATTGTTCAAGTAATGACTTCATTCATCATTTTTTGGTGAATTTTGTTCTAACAAAGCATTGTTTGTGGGAAATTTCGTTTTACTTTTCCTATTTGAAAGAAACTGCTGCTGAAAACACTTAAAATTTACAAAAACTTATCCTGAAGCCATCGACTTTAATATGTGAATGATAGTTTGAAGTCGCCGTTGTCTAGTAGATAGTGTGTTGGCTTATTAGACGTGAGGCCACTGTTCAAACCCAAGGTCAGATATCTCCAATGAAACGATATATGAAAAAATATTTCTTCGGTGAATTTGTCTCAGCAGATTTCTGACAAAAACTTTGAGCGTAAAATAAAATTGTAAAGAGATTCTCAAAAATTTGTCGTTTGGAGTCGACTTTAAATTGTAGGTTCCGACACTCATGGATAAAATTAACTCACACAACATAAGTTGTGAGAAAAGCTCGTCGTAATCCAGACTGAAGACTTGTAATGACCAATTATGTATTTATGTACATAGTTTGGTTAGCGTAAAACTATGATCTCCCACATCAGCTAAACAAGTTCAAAGATGATAAGTTGAACTGATTGTTCCATAAGGATTGTTGTCAAACTCAATAAACTTTTCCAAATGTTTTAATCTTTTCCAAATGTTTTAATCTTTTCCAAATGTTTTTGAATATGTACAATGCCAATGTAATTATCTTATTTCGTTGGACTAGAAAAAATCTATCTGTTCTGAGCTGCTGTAATCTAGTCACATCATCATATTAAACCGATAGCGAATAAAATTCTTTCGTTTGAGTAGCCGTAGTCTCGTAGGTAGTGTGTTGGCTTATTAGACAAGAACTCGTGGTTCAAAACCCAACTCAACGGTCTCAAATAAAGCGAAATATGAAAAATATCTACTTTAGCATATTTCTGACAAAAACTCTGAGCGTAAAATAAATTTACCGTAAAGAGTTTCTCAAAAATCTCTCGTTCGAAGTCAACTTTAGATTGTAGATTCCAATACTCATTGATAAAATTATCTCACACAACATGGATGATGTGAGAAACTAGGTCGTAATCCTGACTAAAGGTAGGTAATGAACAATTATATATGTATGTGTGTTGGCTTATTAGACCTTAGATTAGAGATCTCGAAAAGCTAAACAAGAAAAAAAATATTTCTTTCGGTTACTTTCCCTCTCACCAGTCTTCTAGCAAAAGTTGTGAGGGTAAATAAAATTGCCTTGAAAAGTTTCTCAGAAATTTGTTGTTCAGAGTCGACTTTAAACTGTAGGCTCCGCCACTCATGGATAATATTAACTCACAAAACATAGGTGATATAAGAACCTAGGTTCTAAACCTGGCTAAACAACTGTAGTAACCAATTAGGCTAAGTAAGATCCTATAGGAACAAATAATGCTTCATTTTCACCAGGATGGGACACATTAATGTTGTCCAGACAATGCTCCATACATACAATTGAAATTGATTTCATTGTATGCTGTACGCTTTCACTGGAATACGATTTACTGCAACAACTGTATGTCGCCAAAAAAATGTTCCATGCTAAACGTTCAAAAATTTCCAAATATCACTCCACTTAAAGTTGTCAATATGCGCCAATACTATGAGCCATTGAGATATATTCGCGGATTAAGCAAATGAATGTCGTGAGTGTTGTAATGCCATTTTAATTCGTTCCTTTTCATTAATTTATTTTGTTGCCCTGTACACTGTAGTGCCTCAAATATTTGCTGGCCATTCCTCAAGTATTTTTAATTTATTGTTTAAATTGCCTTTAGAATCTTTCACTCTTACTCTCTGTCTCTCTCCCGTTAAAGCAGTCCATAAACTTGGCTAAACACTAAAAGTCTCTGAACACAAGTAAATACACACCCACTTGAGGAAAAGAAAAGAAAAAAAAAAAGGAAGAAAATCATGTTGCTTAAGTGCCAGTCAAATTTAAAGGACATCTTTTTATATCACTTTTAAACTGGAGCACAGTGAAACAAAAGAAAAAAGAAAAAAAGAACAAGAACATGCAGAAGAGGAATAATTTCAAAAGGACGAAAACACTTGTTTCCTGCAGTTTTCGGTAAATTTGAATTCATTTGTGAGACGGTCTGGTGGTGTATTGCCATTATTCCGTGACATTTGACATTGATGAGTGCTCTAAAGCTTAAAGAAACATTAATTTCGTTGTTGTTGTTGCTGTTGTAACTACTATACTGAGCAGTGTTTTGTTATGTCCTGACACTTGTATTCGCAAAAAGATTCAATATTTCGCCTCGTCGTGTATCTTGAGAAATGTTGTACATTCTGGCTCATTGGCATTGTCATTGTCATTTGAGAAATGATTTGGAATGTTAAATTGGTGTTGATTCCAGTGATGATGTGCTTTAATTGAAAACACAAAAAGAACAACAATACAGGAATCTAAAGTAACTGACAGAGAGAGAGAGAGAGAGAGATAGAGAGAGAGAGAGATGGAACACAATGAATGCAATACAAGTATTACACGGTAATAATTTTCAACACACATACACACAGGCAAAGTGATGACGTAAACATGGCTAAATGCTTCTCAGTAAAATAAGAAGATTTAATGATAAGGAATAGCATAAGATTATTATGGAAAATACTTATTATTTTTGATTTTTCAAGTTTTTTTTTAAAACATGGTTCTCTTTAGTTAATAACAAGTCAAAAAAAAATTAACCCATTTCGCTCCGCTGTTCGATTTTTCGAACAGTAAAAATCTTCTTTTTTCAAAAAAAATATTTATGTATGAAAAAGGTAAAATTTCCAAAAAATTTGGGTTTTGGTATTAAGTCTCAACTTTAGGAAAATAAAAAAAAATCCGCCCGTAAAATATCCCCCTTCCCCCCGATGCTAGAGGTAAATTTCTTCAACCCATATTTTTGGATACTTTTTAAATTAATTTTTAAAAATAAAAAAAAAAAAAATAAAATTAAAAAATAACTATGAGGAATTACTGCCAATATATGTAACCGTTTTATAAAATATAAAAAATATGATTACATGCACATGCGTGCCTTCACATATGTGTAAACTTGTTCTGTTGGAAATTTCGAACGCTGGCGCTTATACTATATATAATATTGCTATGTAGATGGCAGGACAACAAAGAGGTCACCATGGCAACAAATTTTGATCAAGTCTTGCCTTTGCACAAAGTACAACGTTGGAAAACAGCATCGACATCCAAAAAGAACCCGGAAGCTGGTAAATACGTCACTTATGGTCAGTCAGCCATGTTACACAATAACAACAAGGGCATGGGGGGAGTGGATTTACACGACAATGCAATCCAGAACTACCGAATTAATATTCGTGGAAAAAACTGGTATTGGCCTTTGTGGTGTACTACTTTGAATGCGGCAGTTGTGAATGCTTTGGAAATTGCATTGCTTGATTGCAAAACACAGAGTTGAGAAGCCTTTGAGTCAAAAAGAATTCAAAATCTCGGTGACAGAAGCTCTTCTTTTGACTGAAAGGAAAGAAACTACCGATGATGATGTCGACGATAAGGATTATCGACCTCCAAATCTTCCAAAAATACAGGGAAAATACGTTATAAACAGAAATCCCGAGGGAAAACATCGTCGTTGTCAATTGAAGGGTTGCGGTAAGCCCACAATATATGTATGTATGTATATGTGCGAGAAATATAATATTCATCTTCATACAAAATGTTTCGAACTAAAACATGAATAAAAGCATTTTTTTCATAGCTTCTATTTCGGCTATTTCGTATTTTTTTTTTTCAAATTTTCATATCAAATTATTACAACATAAATTTAGCTAAGTATAGTTTCTCTCTAAATTTAATAACTTTGTGCCTTTTGATTCAAAAATAATAAAATAAATCAATAAAACAGCAAATGAATTCAAATGTTTTACTTGCATATAAAGCAGACATATAGGATAAAAGCCAGTGTTCGAAATTTCGAACACTGTTTTCTGGGAAAACGAAAAATCGGAAAAATTTTTTGAGCCTAATTACCCTAAAAAAGTATTTTTCTTCTTAAACAAAAAATTAAATTTAATCTCTGAGCGAAATGGGTTAATGCTTGGTCATGTCTTGAAGCAATTTTACAGTCAATAGCTTCTGTTGTGCCTCAAATATTCCCTCAATATTAGACATTATGGCTTATAGTCTGACGTTAAATTTTAGCAAATTAATCATACATACATAATTGGTCATTACAACTCTTCAGTCAGGACTACAACCTAGTTTCTTACACCACTTAGTTGTGTGTGTTAAATTTATACATGAGCGGCAGGACTTCGATTCCGAAGGACAGATTTTTTTGAGAAACTTTTCATGGCAATTTTATTTTTCTTTCAGAGTTTTTGACAGAAATCTGCGGAGAGTTAGTCGCCAAAGAAATATTTTTTCATATTTCGCTTATCTTCGAGATGTCTGACCTGGGGTTTGAGCCGTGGGCTCACATCTAATAAGCCAACACACTACCTACTAGACTATGTTGATAGTATAGCAAATTAATCACTTTAAAGTAAACTTATTTGAATTCGTTGGTATGTCTTGAAACATTTGAAAGAACGAGTAGCCTAGAGGGGAAGAAATTTTATTGAGGGTCATTAGTTTGATTCCTAAGAGTTACTCGGCTTATGGTTATCTGAATATAATTTACAATTGTATTGTAATAAATAAATAAATTAAAAGGCAACGTATTTAATGATAAAACGGATAATGCTTAATAACTCTATGATTACATGCAGCTATGATTTTAAGAAAGGCGCCTAATTTGACGTTAGTACAGGCACTGTGTTTACCTGTCATATCACAATGTTCCGCTATGCGTGCTCAAGTGCGCATTGGTATCAAAGCTACCACACCAACCAACCAATTCTAATTTGATAGAAAATCTTAAGGCATATGAACAAATTCTCTTTTGTCACTGTAATATTGAATACAAATGGCCTGTAAGAATTCTTTCCCTTGATTTTAGGGATTGGGTTTGGTTTGGACGGTTCGCTGTCCAAAGTATTAAATGAAAAGTTAAAAGATAATTCCATCTAGAAGAGAGTATAAAGTACATCATCAAAGTTATTTTTGCTTTAACAAAATAAAGGGCTATCCATTCCGTGGTTTCAAAAGTATAGGACTGGAATTCGACATCTGTCAAACTAAGTTGTGAAACCAATTTTTTTTTCTTTTCAGTTGAAAGTCTGACATTGACGAAAATGGATCGCTTAACTATCACACAACGCATAAAAATGATCAAAACCTACTACAAAAATGGTGATTCTGGCACAGCCACGTATCGTGCGTATCGGCAATTTTTCGAACAAAATTTTCTTCAGCGATGAAGCACATTTCACACTCGGTGGATATGTTAATAAACAAAATTGTCGTATTTGGGGTTCTGAGAATCCTCAAGTAATTGAAGAGAGGCCATTACATACAGAAAAAGTTACTGTTTGGTGCGCTCTTTGGTCCGAAAGTGTGATTGGACCTTACTTCTTCGAATACGACGATGGAACGACTGTCACCGTCAATTCGGAGCGTTATGGTCATATGATAACCGACTTTTTTTTGCCTGCTATTGAAGAATACGACTTGGAGAATATGTGGTTTCAACAAGACGGTGCCACATGCCACACAACTCGAGCGAGTATGGCTTTATTGCAAGAGACTAGGGGCTACGCGAAAGACCGTGTTTATGCAGATAAACCTTCAACTCTTGAGCATTTAAAAACCAACATTCGTCAAGTTATGGCTGAGATACCGCCCAATATGTGTCAAAAAGTGGTCGAAAATTACCTCAAAAGAATCAATGCTTGCAACACTTCGCGTGGAGGTCATTTAAATGATGTAGTGTTTCACACATAATATCAACGTTCAAACTTTACAATAAAAAAGAAATATCATGAAAAAAATATTTTATATGTGTTTTATTTACGTTTATTTTTGAAACCACGAAATGGATAACCCGGTATAAATAGTATAACAGTCGTGTAATATTTTTTATATATGTCATCTCATCAAATGAACTTTTAGTTCAAAAATTTTCAAAAGTTTTGATGGATCTTGATTGTTTATCGCAAAATGTGTCAATTCCACGTTTGCACGACTGCCAGAAGACTGCTAATACTTGTGTTTCTTGCAAATATTATTATTTCTCTTTGCGCAAACATTGGCCAACTTCTGGTGGTCGTTCGAACGGGAAATTGACACATTTTGTGATAAACAATCAAGATCCATCAAAAATTGTGAAAATTTTTGAACTAAAAATTCATTTGATGAGATGACATTTATAAAAAATATTACACGACTGTTATACTCTTTATATAATAACTACGGTAATTTTTGTCCGATTTGATCAAACGAAATGCCAATCTCTTCACAAGATAATACACTTTCAGAATTTCAACACTTGCTTTATATTTTTTAAGTAAAGTTTGCTACTATGAACGGACAAACTTGTAAAAATATGAAAAAAATTCGCATTTTGCTAGTTTACCTCATCAAACTCATAGCATATTAAGTCGAATAATAGATATATGTACACCGTTTTAAAGGCCCATATCTCCCCTTTCCAACAAGATTTAAATTTTGGTAATCGCGTCAGAAATGTTTGAGTAATTCAGAAATTTGTGCGTAAAGTCTAAAAAAACAGTTTTTGTCAAATAAAAAAAGTTTGGAGGGTTCGAGATCTACTCAACAAAACTCACAACCAACACTATGTCATTAGCCGGGTGTATTTAATATTTTTTATTTAATCGCATAGAGTTATAAGTACATAATTATATTTG